>VDFB02137007.1:0-23229 GCA_007258455.2 Sequoia sempervirens
GAGAATAATCATAAAAATTAGAAAAATGAAGACCAAGGAAGCAACAAACAACATAGGAATGAGGATTCCTATGGGCCAATTGAGCAAAATCCAAGAGGTAGAGGAAGATTGGGTAGAGGTTTTGGAAGAGAAACCTTTCAAGGAACTTGTTTTAAGTGTGGAGAAGAAGGTCATAGAGCATATGAATGCCCTCATGAAGAGGAAAGACCAGGAAGAAGGACTGAAAAATCATAATAGAGCAACAAATATGAATAAAGAAGATGCAGGATCATCACATTCAAAAGAAGTGGAAGATGGTGAAACTTTAATGGCTAGGAGAACCCTTTTGGATGAAGATGAATTATGTTTAGAACAAGGTGAAAGTGCAAGAACAAGGTATGTAATGTTATCATAGATGGAGGTAGTACAAAAAATATCATTTCAGAAGAGATGGTGAGAAAATTACAGGTAGAGAGAAGAAGGTATCCACATCCGTATAGGATAGCATGGCTACAGGATTATAGGAAAGTTTTGATCAACAAACAAAGCTTGGTAAATATTAATATAGGAGGTTATAGATAAAATTTTATGTGATATTATTCCTATGAATGTGTGTCATATTTTGTTAGGAAGGCCTTGGCAATTTGACAGGAAGGCAATGCACGATGGTTATGCCAACACGTACACAGTGATGAAGGATGTAGTGAAACACAAATTGCAGCCATTGAAAGAAGAAATGGGTAAGGTTTGCAGTAATGCTAGGTCTTGTTGTGTTGATGAAATCATACTTTTAGATGGTATGAATCATGAATATGTTAGCTTTGTTGACACTAACCATGGAGAAGATGAGAAAGGTGAATTGTTGACTTAGATTGACGAAGAGGTCTCAGGTGGAAAGAAGGTAGCAACATAGGGTAAGGTAAAATCCAATTTTATTGTTTCCCTTGATGAGAAAGAGAGTGAAGGAGTAGATAAGTTTGTTGCAATAGAATTTTCTTTTGATAAATTTGAATTGAAAGAGTTGAGTGTGAAGGTTGATGAAGAGTTTTCTGAAGAATACTTGTTTGAGAACAATGGAGGTGAAAATGTTTTGATTAGTGGTCGTGATTCCTTATCATCTAATGAGGAAATCAAGTCTTTTGATGATAGTACTAACGCTCTTTTGAGTGAAGGAAAACAAGTTGCAGCAGTATCATGCCTTTTAGAAGGCATTGAAACAGTGGAATTTCATGAAAGAGACATAGTGAAAGGAGGTGGAACAACAAATGAGGAAAAAAAATACATTTATTTTGATGAAGGAGAAGGTATAATTTTAATTGTTAGTTATGAATTTGATGAATTATATTGGTGGGACAATAGATTTGATGCTTTGAATTACATGATCATGGGTAGTAGAAGAAGGATGAAGCATAGTAATGTTGTAAGTTTGCAGAAAGTGGTTCATAGAAATATTTCAGTGGACAAGGCAATGAGGTGGATCCAAGATAGACATAATTTCTACAAATTTTTCTGAATGCAAATCATGAAACATTTCTTTCTAACGTGGGTGTCTGATGCAGGAGCATCCATGGCAAATTGGCGATCCTATATTAATAAAAAAAGAGGTTAATTTTGTGGAAGTGTTTTTTAATTTTGGAATAAGTTGATTTTGATTTGAGTTTCTTGATGAGGGGATAAATGATATTTTTGAATAATTAAACTTTTCGATAAAATCTCCTTTGTACATTGACAAGTTGTCTAGTGGGGTGAAAAGACAAGAAAAAACAATTTTAAAACAATTATTGAAAAACATTTGAAAATAATTATGAGGTGTTGGGATTGATTTATGGAGCTTTAAAAAAACTTAAAAGCATGATTCTTAAATAATAGGGACTATGAAAGTGGGCACCCAGGCCTGCTTTTTGTGTTTTCCTTTTTCACGAGTCAAAAAGAGAAGAATTTAAAACTATTTTTTTTCCTATCTTTAGAGGGTTGTTGGGAATGGATTTTAAATGGGTTTTAATTAATTTTTGAGGAATTTAATGTGAAGCAATAGCAGGGGGTCATGCCATATTGAAGAGGCTCAAGTAAAGCATGCAAAATTAATTTCAAGATAGAGAGGGTAAAACAGAAAATAACCCATTTTTTTTTTAAAAAGGGGTAAAAAATTTATTGAAATCAAGAAAGCATCAGTACAAATAGATCAGGGACTCAAAAGACTCCCAAGCAAAGAAATCACGCCTAAACATCCAGCCAGAACAACCAACCACCACCCAAACAACACCAGCCTGCTCAACCAGCCATATCATTAGAAATTATCCTCTCTAAAACTTGACAATAGTCAGGGGATAACTACTCTCATCCCTCAATCTGCCAATCAACAACATGCTCAAAATCCCACTTGGCCAAACAATCAACAACCCTATCCCATTCTTGCAGGATGTGGGTAAAAGACACCGCCTCTAGCATGGTACACAACTGTAAAATATGTCAAACAATCGAAGCCAATTGCCAATGAACTCCAATCAAATTTTGCTCATTCAACAAATTAACACTAATCTGAGAGTCAAATTCACAAATAATCTTACGCCAACCTAGAGCATAAGCACACTCAATAGCCCAAAGAATTGCCAACCCCTCCATAAGATTATTAAAATGCTACCCTTTATGAATGGAGAAAAGGAAAATAACAGAGCCAAAACAGTCTCCCCCAATGCTACCAATCCCAGCAGGCCCAAGATTTCCCCTAGATGAGCCATCAATGTTGATCTTCAAAACATCCACCAAAGGAGGTAGCCACCTCTGAACCTTCTTTTTAGTCCACCTACCCTGTCTAACACAAGTTGAGTTAGAGGTCAAGCCCTATAAACCCAATCTATTCACTCGTTTCTTGGATGATACCCATAATTCTTTGTCAAACCTATTGAATCATTAGCCTATCTCCTCGAAAAATCTTATGATTCCTTTCTAGCCAGATTTTCCAAAGGATGAAGGTAGGACCGATACACCACACAATCTAGAGAAAAGAGGCATGTGTAGGAGGTCTTCCCAAACTGCTCCAAAATTCAACAAGGGAACAAGCATGAACACAAGGATGTTTCTAAACACCCCACAAAAAATAACAAAGAAGCAAAGAAAAAGAACAACGAAAGAACAAGTGTGAAGAATCCTCCTCACTGCACCTGCACATAACACAAATAGAAGGGCCCTGGAATCCCCGCTTCTGAAGATTCTCCCAGGTCAAACATTTATTCCAAGCTAAATTCCACACAAAGCAGTCACACTTAGGCCACGATAACTTTTTCCACACATTTTTCCACCAAGGAACCTCCAACCCACCATATTTTCAAACCACCAACTCTTGATACCCACTAGCCACCGTGAACGCTCCCTTGGGATTTGGAAACCAAGCTAAAATATCCTTATCCCTAAGAGAGTTGCACTGTCTACTTGCTAGAATAGTTTGAAGCTCAACACAATCTTCCTCCAAGCCAACTACTGGCCATTCACTAGGAGCCTTCCACCTTGATACCTCCAATTGCCCGCAGAAGTAAGACTTCTTAAAATCAATCACCCTGGACCAACCAACCTCGAAGAAATGCTGACAAAGATTTTGAAGATTAAGATACTTGCTCATAATGGGGGAAAACCCATCCTAATAATCAAACCAAAAAAGAGCCTCAAACCCCCTATTGCAAATCCAAAATAAACCCTCTTTGATTAGCTTAGCCCCTTTTTTAAGTGTTTCCAAAATCACAAAAACTTTCCCCACCAGCGGATATCTAGGAATCTCCTCCTTTGGTACCCCACAAAGGTACTTGTGAGATAAAATACTAGCCCAGACACAATCATGTTCCAAACACCATCTCCAATAAAGTTTAGCCAACAAATCCAACCCAGTCAAAGCCGACTGTCGCAATCCAAGACCCCCATAAAGCTTTGGCCTGCAAACAATATCCCACTTCACTAGGCTCCACTTAAAGGAAGACAAGCTACCCGCCCATAAAAAGTGTCTCGCTAGAGAGTCCAAATCCTTAATGAGCCCAACATGTGCCACCTGGAGCATACACCCATAGTTGGGAAGAGCTTGCACCACTGATTTAAGGAGTTGAACCAGCCCAACAAAAGATAAGCATTGATGAGTCCAATGGTTGAACTTCACACAAAATTTGTCAAGAATGTTTTGCCAAGACCCTTTAAGGAGAGTACTAGAGGAGATAGGAATGCCAATATAAAATAAAGGCAGAGAACCAACCTGAAACCTCAAAATATGAGCAATCATCTGTTGAATAAGCCTCAGGGTATTAAAGAAGAAAATGGAAGATTTATCTTCATTAATCCTTTGCCCATAAGCAACAAGATAAGTGTCCAAAGCCTTGCACAAATTAGTGGCCTCTCTAACCTTAGCCATACCCATCAATGCAATATCATCAACAAATTGCAAGTGAGACTAGGGAGGTAAATTGTTACCCCACACCCACCCCTAGATAAGACCCGACACCACATTGCTCTTCAACAACCTCTCCAAATCTTTCGCAAGAAGAATGAATAAATAGGGAGAAAGAGGGTCCCCTTGATGTAGACCCCTGGAAGCCCCAAATAAAGAAGACAGCTCACCATTTATCAACACCGAAAAAGAAGTGGTTGTAACACAACCCACTCTTCAGAAAAACCAAAAGCAATGATAACTTTGCACAAGAAAGACCACTTAACTCTATCATAAGCCTTTACCATATCTAGCTTGATGAACATAGCCTTTTCTTTGGATGCCGCCATGGAATGAATAGTCTCAGTAGCAATGACCGCACCATTTAGGATTTGCCTATCGGCCACGAAGCCACCCTATTCCTCAAAAATAAGCTTACCAAGCCACCGCTTCAACCTTTCAACAATTAGATTGGAAATAATTTTGTGAACCACATTGTAGAGAGAGATAGGATGAAACAAACTCAATTGGTCCTCACCCTCACACTTGGGTATGAGAGCAAGAAAGGTAGAATTCAAGGCCCTCAACTTTTGCTTGTTCCTTTGAGACTCTTGAACCACTTTTAACAAAATCAATTTTATAATATCCCATAATTCTTGAAAGAACTCAATCGAAAAGCCATCTGGACCAGAAGCTTTCCCTTTCTTCATCTGAAAGATAGTATCCTCCAATTCTTCCAAGGTAATTCCACCCAATAGGTGCTCGTTCATCTCACTAGTGACCAAAGAAGGGATGTAGGACAAAAAAAGGTTTTCTTCCACCAACGCCTCCTAGGAGTCCTCTCTAAATAAGGAGGCAAAGAACTGCAAAGCCTCACTAGAGATATCACTCAAAGAGGTCAAATGCTCACCCCTATCATTTATAAGAAAATGAATTGAATTACCATGTCTCGTGGCCTTCACGAAGTTAAAGAAAAAGGTAGTGTTTTTATCCCCCTCCTGTAACCACTCAACCCATGTCTTTTGTTTCCAAAAAATCTCCTCACACAACTCCCATTCTTCGAAAGCTTTCAAAGCCCTTGCCTCCTCCCTAAGAGAATATTTCAAAAGGCCCAACTCCCTAATCTCACGGGTGATAGTATCCAAATCAGCTTGAGCTACAACCTTAGCCTGAAAAATATTACTAAAGCACTGCATGTTCCACCTTTTGAGTTGGTACTTCACAAACTGTAGTTGTTTGGAAAAAGGAATACATAGCAATGCCAAAAGAAGGTCTCCCCCTACACCACCACTCAACAACATGATCCTGCAAAGATGGATCCTGCAAGCACATGAGCTAAAACATGAAAGAAGGAGAATAAGCTACTCGAGCTAAAGCATTAGATAATTTGATAGGGAAATGATCTGAGCCTCTCCAATCCAAAATCTTAGAACAAGTCGACCAAGAACCACCAATCCAAAAACAAGATACTAAGAACCGATCAAGCCTCTCAACAATACAATCCACCCTAGTCTCCTATTATTCCAAGTAAACTAACCATTACTAGGCTTGATATCAACAAGATTCAAAGCTGAGATGTTATCACATAGTAGAAATGCAAAGGGCTCCAGCCTCATAGTCCCACCCTTTTTTCATCAAAATCCGTAATGGCATTAAAGTCACCTACAATAATCCAAGGAAAGAGAGGAATATAGCTTTGAATAAACCTAATATGAGACCACAAGTATTGCTTATGAGGAAAATCAGAAGGCGCATAAATGTTGGAAGGAAGAATTGTTTCTCTCATTTGCAAGCTTGAAGCAACCACATAAAAAGATGACTTACATAACATCCACTAGAGAGAACTAATCTTCAATGTATTCCATAAATAGGCCACATCCCTCGCATTACCTTGGGCCCTAATGCATTGGCATTGACCTTGCCCCCAAAGTTTAGGCATCATATTCTCAATAGACAACTTAGTTTCCTGTAAAAACAACACATTAGGAGAATGCTTTCTCACTAAATCACGAACAAATTTTTGTCGAGGGCCACTATTCAAGCCCCTTACATTCCATGAGAAGACAATCTTTCGAGGGGTTAGAAAAATGAGAGTCCAAAGTCTTGACAATACCTGACTCCACAAAAGTTTCCCCCATCATCTTTATTTTCTCAAAGTCCTTCTTTATCCCAGCCTTGGAAGACTTCTCAGCCACTCCATTTTTAGATCTTTCTGAAGAATCCCCAATGTACAAGAAGCCTTATTTCCTTTCTCC
Organism: Sequoia sempervirens; assembly: GCA_007258455.2. NCBI lineage: Eukaryota > Viridiplantae > Streptophyta > Pinopsida > Cupressales > Cupressaceae > Sequoia > Sequoia sempervirens. Next base: position 6,640 of record VDFB02137007.1, read on the forward strand.
AAATCAGGCCCCTCTTTCACTAAAGGAGGAGAGATCTCACCTCCTCCTTCATCACAACCAAAATAAACTTAGGCCCCGCTGAAACTGACATACTGAAGTCAGTGTCCATTTGCAAAGCACCAACATACTGTAGATTATGAAGACTATCATAAATAATGCCCTCCTGACCCATCTCCACAACAACATGATCCATAGCCAACAAACCTGGGTTCACCTCTTGCTGACTAAGGTCATCTAGAATCTCAAATCTATTAAAAGTGTCCCCCTCTTGTTGCTCCTTCAAACACCTCTTCCATCCACGATTTCTATTATGGGCCTTCACAAGAATGAAACCCTTTGTACCTGCATCATCACCGGGAATGGGAGCCTTCCCTTTATCAACCTTATGAGGGTTGTGAGGAAGCTGAGTAGATTGAGGCTCAAAAGATTTGGACCTTAGGCATTTTCACTGCAAATGGCCATATTCATGACATAAACGACAACGAAAAGGAAAATTCTCGTAACCAAATTGTTGCACCCAAGAATACGAGCCAACTTGAATTTCCAAAGAGTCAGGAAGAGGATTACTCAAATTGATCTCAACACAAATGTGGGAAAAGTCATTACCTTTCTATCCTGTGTTTGTTGAGAAGGACCCACTGGCTTCCCCAAGATCGAAGCAACCGTTTGTAGGATATCATTGTGCCAAAACTCAACTGGAAATCGAGGAAGGTGCACCCACTTCGGAACCTGGTTCGGGAGCTCCTCTGAGGGATTAAAACCTGCATGTCATGGCTTAATTAATAAACCAATTTGGTTGTGGAAATAGGGCCCACCTTCAAAAATTCTATCGCGATCAACCATATAGTTCAAAACCACCATGAAATAATTATTCGCCAACAACATCACTTCCATTTCGTCTTCCAGAATCCAAGTCCGTTGTGCCCATTACTCCAAAAATTGGAGTGAAACCCGCATTCCCATGAATTTACAAATCAAGGCATGCTTCGAGAAATATTCAATATGCTCCGCAATTGAATTTGGTTGTATCACCAACATCAACCTTGCTTTGCATCGCTCCAGATGACCATTGATTTTTGGAATTCAAGGTCCTCCAGACGGAGCAAACTCTCTGATCCCCAAGTCATTATTAAACAAATTGTTATCAACCACCCTCATCGAAGGAGGAGGTGATTTCATTCCAAAAGCAACACGAAAGTCCAAAGAGGGTGTGTATCCAGATGTTTCACCAGTACCCATCACCACAAAAACACAAGAGCCTCAAAGAAAAGATGAACAAGGATTCACTTGTATCAAGACCAAAATGAGATGGCAAGAAATCCACCTGAAACCCCCACTGCCACTGAAGAAGGATAGAATTAAAGAGAGAGTAGTGCACAAAAAAGAGAAGCCCTAACGTAGCACCCCTAGGCACCAAGGACTCCCCACCGAACAAAAGTAAGCGCCGCACACACTAGATCTCCCCTCAAACGTAGAAAATGACACACAACACACAAAAGACCCCACTCCAAGCTCTACTAGATGCATGCATAGGAAAACTAGAACATGCAAGGCACGACTTACTAGCCGCAGGCTTGCAGCAAACCTTCACTCGCGCTCGACCTCATCTTCCAACCTCACCTGGATGCATGAAAGTGTTTAGAAAAGAACCCATTTTCAGGAAGACAAGTTTGAAGAGATTTTTGAAGGGGAAGATAAGAGGTGTAGAATTTATTTAGAGAATAATATTAGGGTGTTTGTTGCAAGTTGGGACTGATTTATAATAGTCCATTAAAGCATCAAAACTATAGGTTGAAGCTACATGAGTTGCAGGTGGAATGGAGGTGCTGGAAGGTGAAATAATTTGCAAAAGATTGCATAGATGAAATAGTTTATTTTTTAAATATTATTCTATTGCATATCAGATGTTGGTATGGGTTTATTTTTATGTTCATCAGTCCATTGATGACTGAAAACTCTTGTAATCAGACTTCTTTAATAGAGAAATTTGGTGTTTCCTGTGCAAGCAATTTTCTAAATTTTAAATTGTAAGTTTAATTTTTTGTTGGAGATTTTGTTGAGAGGTTTTTAGAGAGGGTTTTGAGAGTATTAAATCCTCTCTCCATTAAATTTCATGGAATTTTTCCAAAATAGACAAGTTAACTTCACATGGTCCTACAAATACATGCCTGGATTGGACCCTAATCTAGTACTACATCATCTAACAGTAACACCAAGGGAAAAACTAGTAAAGAAGAAGCTATGCAAAATACACCCTCAAATAGCATTGTTGGTCAAAGAGCTTCAAAATTTGTTAGATGTGGGTTTCATTCAACCAATTGATTATCTCGAGTGGATATCAAACTTGGTCCCTATCACTAAACCCACTGGGGGCATCAAAATATGAACAAATTTTAGAGACCTAAATAAGGCATGTTTTCCTTTACCTAACATAAATATGATTGTGGATTTAACAAGGCATGTAATGCTATCCTTAATGGATGGATTCTCAGGATACAATCATAATTGCATTGACCCTAAGGATCAACATAAAAAACATTCACTTGTCCATGGGGAACCTTTTGTTCGAATGTCATGCCCTTTGGCCTTAAAATGTCAGAGCTACCTATCAATGGGCTATGAAAACTATCTTCCATGACATGATGCATATCCTTATGGAAGATTATGTTAATGATCTTCTAGCAAAATCACTCACCAATGAAGGTCATCTTGACATATTGGCTATTTTTTCTGATAGATCAAAGAAGTATAACATTCGGCTAAATTAGCATCAAGGTAAACCCAACAAAGGTAAAATAAATAATTGGCATGCCTCCTCCCACTACTCTAAACCGATTGTGAAGCCTATATGGAAAGCTTCAATCCATTTGTTCCTTCATTTCAAAGCTAGCAGATAAATGTCACCCTTTTACACACCTTTTGCAAAAGGGTGTTACATTTAAGTGGGAATTTTTTTTTCAAAAGGCATTCCAATAACTAAAAAATTATTTGGCATCTCCTTTAGTATTAATGCCACTAATTTAGGGCAAACCTTTGCTATTGTATATACCTACCACACCAATAGCACTGGGTACACTCCTTGCACATCATGATGACACAAGTAAAGAAAGGGAAATCTATTATATTAGTTGTACTCTGGTAGGTTGTGAACTTAATTATATATCGACTGAATGTGCCTCTTTAGCAGTTGTTTTTGCTTCACAGAAGCTAAGACATTATATGTTAAACCACAAGAATAAACTTATTGCAAAAATTGATCCTCTCAAGTATTTTTTGAATAAGGCCATGGTCACAGGGCGAATAGCTAAATGGGTTATGATCTTGAGTGAATTTGACATTGAATATGTAGACATGAAGGCTATAAAAGGGCAAGTGATCGCAGATTGGTTAGTAAATGCCCCTATTTTAACTAATCACCTGCTAGTGTTAGATTTTCCAAATGAGGGTATATTCGTGGTAACTCCTACTCAGATATGGAAATTGTACTTCAATAGATCATACACCTGGCATGGATTAGGAGTAGGTATACTATTTATCACCCCAAGATGATTGTATACCCAAATCATATCATTTTACATTCCCATGTACAAACAATATAACAGATTACAAAATACTAATCATAGGACTTATGACAATTATATAGTGGAAACTCAATCAAATACAAGTCTACGATGATTCCTAGCTTGTTATAAAGTAGATGAATGATGAATAACAAACCAAAGATGATAAAATTCTACCCTATAAGAAAATGGTATATAGTTTTGAACAATACTTCAATGACATCACATTTGAGTAGGTTCCTAGACTAAGCAATAAAGAAGTAGATGCCATGGACACCCAACAATGTGAATTCTTAGTGGAACAACTCTTATTCCCTGCGTTTATTGTTCTAGAGTATGAGCTTGTGTGTGAACTCATTAGTCCCAATTCTTCCTAGTACCAATCCATTTACGATTACCTCCATAAAAAACCCTTCCACCCAACTTATCCAACAACTAGAGAAAATATTTCATTAGATGTTTATCATGATTCCTCCTTCTAGGTGATACACTATATCAAAGGAGCTAGAGAAAATATTTCATTAGATGATCATCCTATATTTTCTATAGAATGTTGCTAGTCAAGAATGTCCCCCACGACCTCTGGTCATTTTCCCCCCAATTGCTTCGCCCTTTTGGAAATATCCTAAAGATGGACAAATCGAATGCTAATTTTTCTAGCATGGATGCTCGAGTGCTTATTTCGCTTAGCCATGGCATGGATCTGCCTGGTAATTTGGGCATCTCCTTTGAAGGGTCCCTTCATTTCTGGCCACTCGTGATTCTTGGAGGGCTAAATGTGTGTTATCTCTGTAGGTGTGAGGGGCATATTAGAAAAACTTGCCCCATAATAATGAGTAACACCATCTCAATTGCTAATCCGTAGGGCATTACCGCCTCATGTCTGGCCATGTTGGCGTGCTCCGAGGAAACCCACTCAGACCTTCAAATCTTTGAGGTCCCTATAAGTTGCTTTGTTGTAGGCGCTTCTTGCGCCTCTCCTGGCCAACCCTCGACCCCCATGCACCCTCCTTTGATTTTGGTCCCAATCCCTCCCTCTCCACCTCTCTACCATATGCCCCCTCCCCTTGCCAATCCTCCTTTTTCTCTCTCAACCCCTTTGATGCCCTTCAAACTAAGGAGCCTCCCCCCTCTATTGCCTCTCTTGTTTCTCCTCCTTGTCCCACCCATGATGTGGTCCCTTGTGCTCCAGTTCGTGTTCTTGACATTGTTGTAGCCTGTTTGGTCCCTTGCAAACTCAATGCACAACTTGTTATGAAAGATATTAAAAAGAAAATTGAAGAAAATAATGATAAGAATAAAAAGATCAAAGAACCTGAAACTGAGGTCTTTCAAAATGGAATTAAAACTAGTGGAAATTGCAATGTGATTATGACTAATGGAAATAGGGAAAATAATAATAGAGTAATAAATCCTTCTAATGTTAAAAACCTAATTTCTAATTTTGAAGGCAAACACCATGCCACCTTGGATGTGCAGGATAATACTACCTCTTTAGGCTCCTACTCCAACCAAGGTAAGAAAAATAAAAGAAACTCAATGCCTCACACCCCCCTAGTGGTAGTATTATGCTGCAAACCCAATCTGACATGGTTGTTTACCCTAGTGATAGTGACTACTCTAAAATGAGTTCTCCCTCCCCTACCAAGTCTAGCAGTAACCCTTTGAACAACACCTAGAAGGTTAGGGAGTTTGTGGGTTTGTCCTCACCATTTTTTTTGGAAACTTCTTCAAAATGTGGAGATAGGATACTCAAACCATTAAAAGAAATTATGGAATCCCTAGTTGAGTTAGTCAAGAACTGGATTGTTGACAAGACAAAAATCTCTAAAGAGCTTCACAGTTCTTTCAACCCCACTTCTAACCCTGGAGACACTTGTAGGCAGTTCGGTAATAAGGAAATCACTAATGGATTATTAGAGCCTCTAGAGGTTGTTGACACAATTATGAATATAAAAGGCATGCAAGGGTCTGTTGAGACACCCAAAAACTTGAAGACCCTAAAAGGAAATGAGCTTGATACTACCCTCAAGATAGAATAGATGGAGGTACCTTGCCTTCCCAAAGAACCCAAAAGAAGGGGAAGAAAAAATAAGTCTATGGCTCTCAGTAAAGGGAGCATTGGCATAGGAAAAGGTAAGAGAAAGAAAACATGTACTATCCTCCCTACGCCCCCTTCCAAAAGAATGGAGAACGAGGGGCTTGGGCTAAAACTACTTGGAATTTTTAAGAATTCTAAAGAGCCCCTTAATGAAGTATGGAATGATGATGCTTAACTGGACCTCTTAGAACATCAGGGGATTGGAATCCCATGACAAAAAAATATAGTTTAAGAAGATTCCTTAATCTGGAAAAAATAAAGACTTTGTCTTCCTTTAGGAGCTTAAGGTAGTGGGATTCACCTTGGAAACAAACCTAAAGTTTTTTTTGGGGCAACTCCACCTAGGTTACCACTAAGCATAATAAAGGAAGGCGAGGCACGACCATTTTGATCTATAACAATTGGACCCAACACCTCTATGGGGTTGGACAGGTCCCCATGCAACAAGGCTATATGGGACACCTTTTTGAAATGAGATACAAGATTTGGTGTATGTTCAGTTTGTGCTCACAATGACTACAAAGAAAGGATTGTTTTGTGGAAATGGCACTTGGGCCTCCCTGACATCCCTTGGGTCATTGGTGGGGACTTTAACAGGGTTGAAAATGATGAAGACAAGAAAGGTGGCCTCAACGTGGATCAGAAGGGCCACAAGAAACATTTTTGGATGAGGCTAAAGAATAAAATCAACCTTTTTGACCCCTTGGAAGGGTTGAAAAAGGAAAGAAAATCCATCTAGTACACGTGGTGCAATTCCCATAAAGGAGGTAAGAGAATCTACTGCAGGCTAGATAGGTTCTATGTAAACATGGACTATTTCACCTTTGAGCCCCTTCAAGATGGCAACAAAGTCATGGTCTACCCCTATACACTTTCAGACCATCATGCCATCAAAGCTAGCATTATTCTCAATAGTTCTAGAAGGAGAGTGCCTAAAGGTAAAGGTAACTTCATCCTCAACACCAAGTTGTTGAAGGATGAGGATTGTAGATATTCCATTACCACCTTAAGAGGTATTAACAAATAGATGCTTAAAGGACTTAACCCTATCGAAAGATGGAATCAAAATGTGGAGGGTTGGAAGCTCTTGTTTCAAACCATTGGTAAGAAAAGGGCAATGGACTTTATAAAGCAAGAAAACCATCTTCAAGAATAACTACTTGAGGTTGAAGCTAAAATCCAAGAGGATTCGCATAACAAGTCCCTATATGATGAACTCAATGGAGTCAAAAGCTCCTTGAGAAGCTTTCAGACTAACAAAATCCAAGGCCTTAAAGTTAGAGCCAAATTGAATTGGCTCAACTGTGGTGATAAGGGTTCAAAGTTCTTCTTCAGGCACATTAGAGAAAAAATTAAGAGGGAACAAATTGGCCAAATCTGCCACAATGGATTTTTGTATCCAACCAAGGTGAAATCATGGATCAATTCCTCCTCTTCTATAAAGAGATTTTCCAATCTGAAGGAAATAGGGGAGAGTGCTTTAATGCCAGGGAGATGATCAAAAAGATAATTCCCACTAAGGTCTTAGAAGAAGATGCTATTGACCTTGCAAAGCCTATATCCACAGAGGAAATTAAGAAGGTTATTAACAACATGAGAAATGACAAATCTTTTGGATCAAATGGTCTCTCTGTTGAGTTATACAAGGAATTCATTGATTGGATTAGTGATGATCTACATTAGGTTTACACAAAATCCATAAAAAGGGGTTCACTTGGTAATAACATAAATAAGGGGATTATCAAACTCCTTCCCAAAGAGGGTGATAAAACAATGAAAAAGAATATGAGACCAATCACTCTCCTGAATTTCTCCTATAAGATCTTGGCCAAATTAATGGCTAATAGGATTGCTATTATTTTGCCCAAATTCATTAACACCATGCAAACGAGGTTCATCAAAGGCAGATACATCTTGGAGAATTTGATTACTAGCTAGGAGGTAATGGATTAGGCCAGACACAATAACAAAAACCCAACCATGTTGTTGTTAGACTTTGAAAAAGCCTACAATAGTGTGGAATGGTCATTTCTTAGAATGACTCTAGAAGCCTTTGGTTTTCCACAGATCTTCTACAGTATGGTTGATACACTTTTGAAGGATGCTTCTACCCAAATTGATATAAATGGCTCATAGACTGAAACACTCTCCCTTCAAAGATCCATTAGGGAAGGGTGTCCCTAGCCCCTGCCCTCTTTGTAATTTCTTTTGATGCTTTGCATTACATCCTGAGATGTTTCCTAGTCACCCAGGGTCAAGAACCTAACCTTACCTGATCAGAATGACCTCCTCAATATCCAATTTGTTGAAGATACTACCCTATTTGTTGAACTGGAGTAAGAGAAGTTGGACAACTTAATGATCAAGCTCAACTTATTTTGTTTGGCCTCAGGTACAAAAATATCTAAATTGAAATCTACAATGCTCGCCTGGTCTGAAGGCCCTCCTAATTGGCTAATGAAGCTTGACTTTCAATGGGGTAGACCCCATAAGGAAGTACGGTACCTTGAGATTCCATTCTCAGTCTGCCCCAACCTCAAGGAAATGTGGCTCTGGGTCAAAGAAAAAATAGATAAGAAACTTAATAGCTGGAATAGACATTACCTCTCCCTAGATGGAAGGCTTCAAGTGTGCCAAAAAATCATGTCCTCCTACACTATCTATTTTGCTTTTGTTTGGTTCTTTAGTAGTTATCAAGTGATGGAGGTGCAGATGAAAATCTAGCACTTTTCTACTCAGAATTGGTAGCAAATTTCTGGAGTGAAGGATATTCATCCTTTTCTCACTCATGTTCCCAAGTCTATGATGCCACAATTTTATTTATGTCCCTATAGCAAGTGTTATAACTATCTCAGTAGCAATTGTTTCTATAGCAGCTAAGGTAGAAAAAGTATTATCAGTACACAAATACAATGTGCCTACCTTTTCACCTTTAGCTACTACTAATGCACCTTTAGTGACCTCCCAGACTTTGTCTGAAAATGTAACTATGTAGCCTTCACTACCTAGCTATCCTGCAAAATTTAAATTCCTTCTCAAATTTGGAACATGTCTTACCTCCTGTAGCAACCATTCATTTCCATTCTGCAACTTGATTTTTATCTTTCCTTTTCCAACAATCTAATAGGGTTCATCATCACCCAAATATACCTATCCAAAACCTTGAACATAATCTACAAAATACTTCCTATGGGGTGTGACATGAAATGAAGCCCTTGAATCTATTTCTCAGGAATCATTAGCATTATCTAAACACATAATTAAAGCATCTTGTAATTTATCACTTGCAACATTAGCTTCTTTACTATCATCATGTTGTTTGTCTCCTTGTTTTCCCTTTTGAGACCAACAATCCTTCTTCAAGTGTCTTGGATTTCCATAGTGCCAACAATCCATTCTTCCTCTGGATTTAGATCTACCTTTCTTCAACTTCCCTTGTGACTTTCCATGATTTGTTGGGATTTTTCCTCTCTTTTGTTCTTCCCTTGTTCTCTGCAATCAAAGTATTACCCGATGTTGAACTCTCACTTGTGCTTTTTCATCACATTTCCTCGCTAAGGATAACACCAACAACATCATCAAATATCAATGTATTTGAACCAGAGATAGAGTTACAACCATTACCAAGCTATTCCAACTTTTTGGAAAAGAACGTAAAACCAAGAGAGCCCTCACCTCTTCATCAAAATTCACTTTTACAAAAGTTAACTGATTGGTAATTGTATTAAACTCATTTAAATGATTTGTCACAAATCCATCTTCAATCATTTTCAGATTAAACAAACGCTTCATGAGAAATACATTATTTGAGGTTGAGGGTTTTTCATACAATTTAGCCAAAGTTGTCATCAAATCCTCTATTGTCTTTTCTTCTATTATATTGAATGCCACAGATGGTGCTAGGCACAACCGAATGGTTCCCAATGCCTTTCTATCTAGAATCTCCCATTCTTCATCGGACATCGCAACTTCTTTCTTTGCTTTTCCTTGCAATGGTCGCCATAGATCCTTTTGATACAAATAATCTTTCATTTGGATCTTCCATAATTGATAATTTTGGCCGTTGAACTTCTCAACCTTGAATTTTCCTTCTTCCATTGCTCCCACTCAAATCTAGAGGTTTCCTGCCAATTGACTGGAATACATGCGGCTCTGATACCACTTGTTAGGCTTCAGGCATATTGGAGCTATAAACATTAACAATTATATGCAGATTAAATGACCTAGAATTAATAATGAAGAATAATACAAAAGAGATCAACACAAAATCTAACGTGATTCACCCAATATGGGCTACATCCATAGAAACTCAACCATCTAATGATTTTATAATCCAGTGCAAAATAGATTACAATCTTGCAAACACAATACCACAACATACATCCCAACCGCTTATAACAAGCCTTTTGGAACCTTCTAGAATTAGGGTTTTACAAGGTCTTTTTCATTTAACATGTTAATGGGAAAACCTTAGTGTGTCAATGGGAAAAAAAACCTTGATGTGTCAACGAGAAAAAAATGACTTGTCAATGGGAAAAAACCTTGATGTGTTACAAGTGTATAGTACTTGCATGATCAGTCACCACATACCAACATCGATAACTACCAAGAGAAGAATACGACCCTTATATCTAGGCAAAAAATCCATTCAACAAAGGTCTGATCTCTGGAGAATAAACTGTGTTGCAGAGGAAGGAACACTTAGGATTTGCTTTAGTAATTCATTTATGATTGCAATAACTTCCAATTTGTGTGTTGTAAGAGTAATGTAATGTTGATCGTACTGACCTATGAGTCATGTGTGTAAATAGTATACATTTTTTGTGCATGATTTATTCAATTGCATTTATTTCCTTCATTGCAATTATGAAATCTCTTGTTTCTGCTTACATTAGATTTCATCATTGGTTAGGTACAATCTGTGAGTTGTTTGACTGTTGATCTTTAGGATTTATTTCACATTAATCACATTCTTTTGGGTTAATGTCAGTTGCCTTATCGCTTTCTAGTTAAAATCTACTTATCTTTTATTTAAATTGCACAAGGGAGCTATACCACTCAATTCAGAGGAAAGCCACAAATGCAATTGTGGCATTTCCAAAGTTGTTAGAAAATCGGTACTAGTGCTTATCAGGCAAGAGTCATTTATTACTGAAATATTTATCAAGGGGCCAATTCATTTGCTAACACACCCCAAGAAAATGGATTAGCAAAAAGAATGAACCAAACCTTGATGGAAAGAGGTAGGAGCATGTTGAGTGGTGCTAAGCTTGATAGATGCTTTTGGGCAGAAGCTGTAAGTATTGCATGCTATTTGATTAATAGTTCTCCTTTTTCAACTCTTGTTGATAAAATTCCTTATGAAGTGTGGATAGGTAGAAATAATTCTTTGCATTTAAGGGTCTTTGGTTGTGAGGCTTTTGTTCATTTGCCTCAAGAGAAGTGATCTAAATTGGATCCAAAAGTATAGAAATGCATATTTGTTGGTTACAGTGAGAATGTAAAGGTTATAAGCTTTGGAATCCACTAACTTGTAAAATGCTTTTGTTTAGAGATGTGATTTTCAAGGAGTTTAGAGCTTACTGAGGTGAAGAACAACCAAAGGAGAAAGATAAGAAAAAAATAGTGCACTTCAAGACAAAGATAGAAAAGTAGGAATACACACATGTGGAAGAACAACTAGATGGGTTAGAGGATGGAGAAGAAGAAGAGGGTTAAAAGAGTCCAGATGATGTGCAGGATGATCATGCAAAAAAAGAAGAAAAGCAAAAGCCCCTTACCCCTATCTTGAGAAGATCCACCAGTTGACAAGTATAGCCCATTAGATTACCGTTGTGTATTGTCTTTGTTGAGTACTGACATTGAACCTAGATCTTTCAGGGAGGCTCTCTCTTTAGAGGAAAGTGAGTCTTGGATGCAGGCCATTTAGGAGGAGATGATGGCTTTGGATAGTTGTGATACATAGATTCTTGTTAGTTTTCCCAAAGGAAGGAAGCCCATTGGTTGCAAGGGGGTATTTAAAAATAAATTTGGTGTAAATGGTCAGTTAGAGTGGTTCAAGGAAATATTGGTGGCCAAGGGCTACTCCCAAAGAGGAGTTGATTTTGGTGAAATTTTATCTCCTATTGCTAAGTTAACTTCTATTAGATTCCTATTATCTATTATTGCTGCTCATCATTTTGAAATAGAGCAAATGGATGTTAAAACTGCCTTCTTGCATGAGGATCTTGAGGAGGAAATTTATATGCGACAACCTAACAGTTTTGTTGTGAAATGAAAAGAGCACTTGGTTTGTAGGTTAAAATGGTCATTATATGGTTTGAAACAGTTACCCAGGATGTGGTACTAGAAGTTTGATGCCTTTGCATTGAAGTTGGGTTTTGTTAGAAGTGAAGAGGATCATTGTGTTTCTGTTAATATTATTGATTATTAGATACTAATCATTATCTCGTATGTTGATGACATGTTTTTTATGGGTAACAACAAGGTGATGATTAGGGATCTTAAGACTCAATTTTTTGGCACATTTGATATGGAGGATTTGGGGGTTGATAAATATATTCTTGGGATGGAGATCAGTAGGGATCGGGTTCACATAAAACTTTGGTTAAGTCAAAGTAAGTATGTTGATACCATTTTGTAGAGGTTTAATATGCATGACTATAAAATAATAAATATGACATTTCCAATTGGTTATAAGTTGAGTTTAGACATGTGTCCTAATTCTGATGATAATTTTGAAGAGATGTCTAAAGTTCCCTATGCTAGTGTTGTTGGTAGTTTGATGTATGCAATGGTTTGCACTAGATTAGATTAGCCCAAGCAGTGGGAGTTTTGAGTAGGTTAATGTCTAACCTTGCTAGCGAGCATTAGAATTTTGTTAAAAGGGTGTTTAGATATTCATGTGGTAACTTTGATTACTATTTGGTTTATCATGGTACTGATGATGTGGTTAAGTCATTGGACATATAGGGTTTTGTTAATGTAGATTGGGCAGGTGACTTAAACAATTGAAGGTCCACTAGTGGCTATGTTTTTACTTTGTTTGGAGGTGTAGTGAGTTGGATGAGTAAAATACAACATATGGTTGCATTTTCCACCATCGAAGTAGAGCATATGGCTGCTACACATGCTTATAAGGAGGGAATTTGGTTATAGAAACTTGGTAAAGACATTGGTTTTGATTGCAGGGTAGTGAGGATCATATGTGATAGTTAGAGTGCCATTTGTTTGGCCAAAAATCCTATGTATCATATGCTTGCACTAAACATGTTGATGTTCAATATCATTTTGTGCGAGAAATGGTTGAGAATGGTAAGGAATTTATTGAGAAGGTTGACACTTTGGATAATGTTGCAAACTCTCTCATGAAGCCAGTGACCACAGTTAAGTTCTATTGGTGTAGGAAGGTCATGGGCCTTGATCACTATACTTGATTATTATTTTTTTATTGTATCTCATGGATGTAATTACAATGTATAATGTCAAGTGGGAGAATGTTAGGATAGGTGACATTATAATTGCTATCCTAAGTTGATTTTATGTGTCTCTAGATTCTTTGAAAAGTGTCCTAGAGGACATGAGAGACAAAGTATTTATTATTTATTTTCCTATGAAAAATTGTAATTGCATTCATAGAGTTGGACCCACTATGGTGATGGTTACAGAGCATGCCAGGAGAATATCCCTTTTTCGGTGTCAACTTTCTAGGTGGGGACCACCCATAAGTGCATGATTTGCATGTTCATTTACATGTGCACGTTATCCTGGGTTGGGTGCCTGAGTTTGCATGTTTTGGGTATGAGCTATCAGATCCATCAGAGAGTAATGAAGCACTCAGGATCGACCAATTTTGATTAGCTATGGGTTAGGCACCAATTTGAAGGCCATGTGAGCATTATTCACCATGTTTATGGGTTGTCCACTAAGAGTGGTGTGGGTTTTTCTAGGTGGTTTTAGTTGTTGTTTCAAGATACCAAAAGTGGTATTCTCTCCCACAAATCTCTATATATTGGAGGAGCCTTGTGTTAGTTGTTTCATAAGAATGTTTGCAGGTTGTTAGAGTAATGAAACTTGATGCATAAATTTAGAGATTGTTGTATTGATGTACTTCATTTGGAGATTAATAGAAGCATTGCATCTCTTTGGGTGTGGAGCTTTTTTCTGCAAAGGTTTCTCCACGTATATCTTATGTCACTTGTGAATCTCAACTTGTGTTATTGTTGTTTTGCTTTCATTATTAGAATTTCTAATCACATCTAGCACATTATTGGTAATCTTGAATACATAATTTCATATTTGAAACCAAATTATTAAGTTCACGTATTGCTGCAAGTTTCACCTTTTTTATCCAATAGATCATATGATAGCCCAAAATATTTTTTGGAACAAAGATTGTCTTTTCAAGGGCAACAAAAATTGGTCACTAATATGTTGGGATATGATTTTGATATTGTATATAAGAAAGAGAAGGAAAATGTTAGGGTGGGTGCACTATCGAGGAAGGATGAATATTTATTGTGTGCCATTTCAATATTACAAGAAGATTGGGTACTAGAAGCCAAAGCAGAGTGGTAGAATGATGTTGCTACAAGTAATATCATTCAACAATTATAGAGTGATCCTAGTAGTTCAAGTAAGTTTTTTTTGGAAGGGAGATACCTTGTGGTATAAAGAGCGATTATATTTTGCAAGAATTCCTCCCTCAAAAAAATATTCTCACAGGGCTTCATGAGTCTCCAGTTGGTGGTCATTCAATATTTTTGAAGACATATCATCAGATCAAGAAAGACTTCTTTTGGGAAGGGCTAAAAGGGGATGTTCAAAAATTTGTGGTAGAATGTTTGGTTTGTCAAAGAAATAAAGGGGAGACAATTAAGACACCTAGTGTCTTGCAACCTTTAGTCATTCATAGTCAACGTTGGGAAGAGGCCTCCATGGACTTCATCACAAGGCTTCCAAGATATAATGGTAAGAATGTCATTATGGAAGTAGTGGATTGCCTAACTAAATATACATATTTTATAGCATTATCACATCCTTTTGCAAAAAGTACAATGACAAAAGAATTTTTGGAGAATATTCAAAAGCTACACGGTATACCTAAGGTTATTGTTAGTGACCATGATCCTATATTTACTAGTAACTTTTGGATAAATTTATTATCATGTTTGGGTACTCAATTGGCTCATAGTTATTCATACCATCCTCAATCTAATGGGAAAACAATTTAGGTTGTTAATAATTTTTTGGAAGGATATCCATGTTGTTTCACTTTATATAAATAGTCTCAATAGGTAGATTGGCTACCACTAACTAGTAGAATGGTGGTATCACTTCCTTCCATAGTTCATAAAAATTGTCTCCATTTTTGGAATTTTATGGATATCACACTCCTTCCATTACATCATCATTGGAGGTTTCACCAAGAGTTCATGCTGTGAAGGACCACATGCATCATCAATAACAAGTACTTTTAGGACTTAAAGAGAATCTATCCATGGCACAAAATTGAATGAAGTAGTGTGCAGACCAACATCGTGGTGAAAGAAGTTTTGAAGTTGGGGATTGGGTTTTCTTAAGACTACAATCTTACAAGAAAATATTGAAGCAATAGTCAAAGAATAGAAAGTTGTCTCAAAAATATTGTGATCCATATCAAATCATGTAAAAGATAGGTAGTGTTGCCTACAAGCTTGAATTTCCATCAACAACAAAGATACATCTATTTTTTCATATTCATGTTTGAAGAGGGTAACTAGGAATAATATCCCTACTCATACAATATTACCCAAGCTTGATGAAGAAGGAAGAATCATATTGGATCTAGAGTCTATTCTTAGAAACACATAAGAAGGCTAAGGACCAGAACAATCACTTAGTATCTCATCCAATCCAGAAGAATTTACCAATTGAAGATGCCACATAGAAGGATGAGGATTTCATTTAGAAGCATCCAAAAATTGCTTAGCATTAAGGACAATGCTTCTCTAAAGAGGGAGGGTATGCTACACTCTTAATATTAGAGTATATTGGGTTATAGATAGTCTTCTTGCGACCATATTAACTCTTAATTAAGTCATATTATTATTATTATTATTTCTAGTTAATTAGGCCAATCTAAGGCTTATACAGGGTTATCTATGTTGGCGTGGGTGATATCCTAGGAATAAATAAGGTATATATAGGAGGTAGTGAGTCTTATTTCATCATCATTATAATGTACCTTGCCCTGCTTGCCCTAGAATTCTCTTGTTGATTAGGTTTAGGGTTTCTTCTTTTCAAATGAATGTTCTCTCTAGTGAAGCAATCTTGGATTGAAATATGCATTCATCATATGAACAACATTTCCACACGTATACATATGTCTGTTAGCATTAATATCTAGATATCCAAATATAAACATAATCACAAGGCAGTTATTAAGACATGAGGAGTGGCATGGGTAGATTCGCCCTGAAGTCCTTTTCCAAGCCCAAGAGGTTGTATACCACAACCCTCTCTTCTCGGTGACTTAGTACCTACCTTCTCCACCCATGTCATCACCTCGGAAGACACTTAACCTACTGGGGGAATCCAAGAAAGCTTATAAGTGGTCTAGGCCTACCAACCCTCCATGGCCTAGGCGGATTCTTGAGTGGGACCCCCACCCCTCCTGGCCCACCCATGCCTTTAGACTGGGCAGAATCTTAAGTGGAATTTCCACTCCTCATGACCCATCCTTGCTTTGGGTTCCGGGGGCAAATTCTTGAGTGGGGTTTCTAGGAACTACTTTTCTCAAACCCTTCCTCCCTAGTAGGTTTGCAAACACTCAAAAGACAATCTTTAAGCACATAATTCATTCTATCACAAGAAATAATTCAATAAATATTCTTATTAACATCTAGGAAATATGCATACATATGTAACCAATGATTTGTAAAAAAGATA
>VDFB02137008.1:0-18638 GCA_007258455.2 Sequoia sempervirens
ATTTGCTTTACGCTAGGGTTTCACCTACCCCACAATATTCAATAATTTAAAATACAACATTTGTCCTCATTCCTATTTTGTCTTTTAGTGCCCAGGTGTTGTAGCATTTTGTCATTTTGTTGATTTCCCTTTTTCTTGTAGCTAAAACTACCTAAAGGAAGCCTTCTGTTTGATGGACTTGCAACATTTTTCATTGGATTAAATGGGCCTTGTTTGTGGATTTGAGCCACTATGAAACAGATAAGTCATCCTTGATCTAACGAGATATCTCCAAACGATTCATGATCGTTTGGGGAAGGAAAAACAACTCCTTTTCTGTTCTTGATTCTGGTGAACAACCACGTACGTTCTCAGCACCAGCTCCTTCCTTAGCACACCATCGTCCGCTTGTCAGTCTATTTGGTGAGTTAATCATTGTTCAAGTAGACATTCCTCAGTTGGCAATCCTCATCGATATTGGTACATTCTCCTAAATGGCCATGTGGAAGCAGACCCATGGACAAACCATCATGTGCAATCTCCTTTGGTAGCAAGCTCCTTCGATGCCTTTCGTTCATAAACAAATCCCTGCACCCAATAGTAGATTGAATTAAGATTATGCAAATAATGATATAAGCCTTGAATATGACCATATGGTAGACGTCTATTTTGAACAGTTGATTAATTATAATTTAAATAGCCTTTTCACTATGTATCATCTAAGCAACCAACAATTAAACAATGACAGTGTTAAAGGGTGCATCATATCCCAAAATGCAAGGTAGCATGACCAATGTTTAGGCTTCATTTGGAATTTCCCTCGCATCCTCAAGATTTCGCGGGTCCGCCACGATCATTTACTTTAGTAAACTCTTCATCGATAAGATAGGTTCTTTCTCCACTCACTACCACGCACCATATACAACACAAGCGCCATTTCCCGAAACAACTTGCGATTACTTTGAAATTCGATGTATCACATTTCAACCCTGCACCTATTTACCATGTTGTCCATTTTATTCCCATTGGGCACGACCAATGATCACCCCACCAGTGTCAACGTGCTTCTTTGATTCCCATCCCTTCATTCTTGGTTATGATTAAATGATTCTACTTAATCTGACAGGCTCATCGTTTTGTGATACTCTTTCCTCTTTACATCCGTGGGGAGTATGCATCACTTTGAATAACCATAATTCTTGTTGAAGAAGCCCGACACTCCATCCTTCGTAAAGTGGCGCTATGATAAGAGGAGAACCCACGCGCATTGTGCCTTTCAGTCGTTTTGACTACTTTTGTGGGCCATGAGGTGTCGTTCCGTTCGGAAAGAACATCCCCGGGTTGGGCCGTAAGCAACTGCCACGAAACATGCAGATCCCGCATGAGAGGAAGCCGTTTGAACCCCGTGTGCACAAGAGTGCATGAAGACGTGGGAATGAGGATGTCGTGGATAACTGCAATGGACCGAAAGAATCCCGCATAACACTACCCACTAGCATCAAAGGAGTCAGAGCCCACAACATCAACGTTTCCCCCCATACTCATTTGAGATCTTTAAAAACTAATGACACATGGTGAACCCATTTTACGTAGACCTATGGTTTATTGCTATCGCAACATGTCATAATTCGTCACGGGCCGCCCTCTCCCATGCTTCCAACCTCCCCAAGTCATCGATAAGGTATACTTCCCTGCCATAGAGAAAGTCATCTAGGCCATCCGCTATGCACATCAAATCTCCACTAGGTACATTGCACATATGCTACTCCTTCCCATCAGTATAATTGTATTACAAATATTCGTCAATGCCATAATGTTGTTGAATTCATGAGAAAACAGGTTGCTAGTGCAGGGTCCATTGTTAATGACGCCATCACAGGGCTAGGAAGTGGCCACAGGAGCTACAGACTCAGTGGTGAAGAAGATCACATGGGAGGGAGCATGCGGGATGCTAGTGTTGAGAGGGATGTGGGAAGGAGCAAAGTGGACGCTGTCATGCAAATGACAACGAGCTACTAGCCCCTCATCGAGTGGGATTCACATACAAGACCGCCATCAGGTCGAGGGATGCGGGTGGATGTTCGAAGGATGCCGTTGAGGAAACAACAAAAGACTAGTTGGGGTCTGTGGTAAGGGAAAGACGCTAGTAGGTCACAGACCCACACGATGAGGAGGCAGTGAAGGTTTGCCTTTGTAAATGGTGTCGAATGATGACCTCCCGCAAATGGCAGGCTGCGAGGGCAGACCTGCTAGCGAGTGCAGACTAAATAGAGCTTAGCCGTTAGGTGCAAGAGGTCAGGCGTGGGAAAACTACACGTGAAGACCCACAAACATTTGGACTTAAGCACTTTTGAAGTAATGGGGTCGGCTGGTTTTGCGTCAACGGCGAAGACGAAAGGACCAACTGTGGAGCCTATCGTGCATGTGGATGTCAAAGGTCAGCCGCTGTGATAACGGCAACGCGAATAGAGTCTCGCTCAGGGCAATCCACAACTATGGGTCTGAGGGGCATGGAGGATGCAGTGGTGAAAATAGGCGCGGGGTCCACACGTCAGGTGGGCTCAGCTGTAGGTGAATGGCGAAGCACGATGACAAACGGTAAGAGGAATCCCACGAACGCAAGTCCGCAAAGGTCAACGGACACAGAAGCAAAGATCAAGGGGAAACTTGTAAGACTAAGTCCGCAGGGGCAAATGACTTAGCGAAACTCAACTAGTTGAATTTGGCCAACATGAAATTGATCGTTTTAAGGCTCACAACTGACTTAGGCTAGGAAACAGGGGTGCACAAAGTGAGACGGGAATGAAAACCACTCGACCTGAGTGAAAAGAGGGGGTCCCTGCCCACGGTGGGCTGTGTGTGCAAAACAGGCACAACAGTCACGAACCTTCTATGTTTTGGCTACTTGTTAGCCAACACTACCTCTCAATGAAGGGTCAAGGGTATTTATCTTTTGACCCCTTCTTCCCAACTTGTTAATGACCATCTTTTTGATGATTCCTTCCTCACTTTGAACCATACAATGTCAATTACTCCTTGCTCTATCGTCCAACCCTTTGTCTTCTAGTTTTGGCATTCAATAAAAAACTCAATGGTATCACAAATATTTTTTGCCCAAACCAACATGGCTTGAAAATTATGACTGGAAATGGGTTGACCATGGGGAAATATTTCATTTTATTGGCATCCCTTTGTTTTCCAATCTGTTTACTACATTGTGGCAAGCCCTTTCTTTCTCACATTTAAAATAAGATTCATTATTGGATTACTAAACTCCTCTCCCTTGTTAGGAATTCCATTTTTACTTTAAAGTGCTTATTTCACCCATGCCTATTACTAATCTTCCTAGCTCCCTTTCAAAGCCTCTTATTAGAAGCTAGAGTGGCTCCACAAGTATTTTCTATAGGCCTTAGTGGAGCATAATAAAGGCTTTCATCAAGTTGCCTAAGAGTTTTTCTACCTCCCATAGGACTCTAGCATCTTTGGATTTTTTTCTCTAGCATTGTATTGCTTCTAGTTTTCCTTTTGACCACAATGCATGGCATGGCCTAGGTTTTCAAACCATCCTCATCATGAAGGAACCAATGTGAATTCAAAGCACTTTTATTGCCAAGAGCATCTAGTGTGCTTGAAAAACTATCAAACTATGGTACATTTGGAGTGGGAATGACTTATGAATTAGAATCTCCATCAATCAACATTCCTCATGGTGGACTTGTAAAATCACTTACTAGGATCAACCCTTGCCAAAGTTCCATGGGTACGTGCCTTTAGGCTTGACATATGTGGGGTTTGCATCATTTTTGACATTTTCTCCAAAGATACTAAGACTTGGATTTCTTGGAAATATTTTAAAGCTAAATTCAAATTTGGTAATCATGACATGGAGTTTATCAGACTATCTTGTATTTGGTTCCCCCTAAAATAGTTTGCAAGGTAGAAATATGCTACATGAAATCATGGTGAAAGGACTCTAAGTGGTGTCTAGACACTCCTTTTAGAGTTACAAACCTTGCAAATAATATTAATGTCTTTCTCCTCACTTGCTTATGGTGATCAAGCTTAATGTGAGGTGGAATCTTCTATTTTCTACCTGTCATTAGAGATGTAAGTTTCGAATAATTAGGGTTGCTCTAGTTGAACCCAAACTGACTCACTTCATGTTGTGTCTTCCCTACCAAGGTCTCCCAATGGGATCTTGATTGGCTCACTTGGGTGTGCTAGTACCATATTTTCCTTTTTTTGTGGTCATTTGGAAACCATCAAATTTCTTGTTTGCCTTTGTCCTTAGGCCCATGCTTCCTAGCACTATATTCATGACTTCTTTAAGGTATTCCACTGTAAGTATTTTTTATGGCATATGATGTACTTTTGCATGATAAGCCCAAGATTCTCAATAAATATACCTAGAGATGGCATAATTTTCAAAGTGGATATACTATTCTCAATTTAGAAAGGGAGAATTTTTTCTTTCTTTATTGGTTCATTTGTTGATAAATACTTTTCTATATATACTAAAGCTAGTATCTATTCCAATGTTATGTTACAAATCTAGGTCCAAGCCAATAAGCTAGCCTCAAAGGTTGCTTATCTACATACTTTAATTAAGCATTGGGTAAACACCCTTTGTATGATTGCTTGTGTTCATCCTTACCTTGTTAACACACATGCTTCTTCACTAAGGCGACATGCCTCTCCAACATGTAGACATTGATAGGTTTGTAATCATAGTAACAAATGAGGCCATTGTGGTTATGAGGTCTCTCCACATCCTTAACATTGTGGGTGGACTCCACCATTTGTGCATTTATCTGTTTCTTAACGTGGTCGTTTTAGTTGGCCTAACAATGGAAGGTTTCCTCGCTTAAACCTTGCCATATCACTTATGTGTGCTACGAGCCTTAACAAGTTGAAGATAAAGATCAACATGACACCCTCACACATTAGGAGCTTATTGTTCATGGCCAATACTTTTTGAATGTTTGGAGTCATTTCCCTGATTATGGTCCCCTTCCTTCTCCTACTACGATAGCCACAATGGCTCAATGACTTGACTACTCTTGTTTTTTTTTTTTTTTAACAACACAGACTTCTTGAAGTGTGATTCCATTCCACTTGTCCTTTATATAAATTGTGTATTATATTTTTAATATTCAAATATAAAAATATAACACTATTCATTATAAAATATGGAAAAAATATAATTAAATATATATATATATTTTTAAAGATACCTAGGAGCATTGGAACTTTGAACTTTGCCCTAATTTAAGTTCAAAACCATTAAATTTGAAAGAAGCAGCAGCGGGAATATTGTATTCATCCATTCAAATGTAAAGCTGTACAGACCGGAAACAATAACTTATTCTTCTCATCGAATTTAAAGCTGCAAAGACCAGAAAGAGGTATCAAAGAAAAATGGCGAATGGAGTTGCAGCAGTTGACAGCCTAGAGCAGCTATTTGTCAAAGCTAACAACGATTTAACGGTAACGTTCATTATTAATCTTTTTCTCTCTCTCTTTTTTCCGTTCAAATCGCTAGGATTAAATAATTCAGTAATAGGGCCTCTTCACCCACTTGTGCCGATCGAAATATCTCTTATAATTACTTTTTTCTCACTTTATGCGTTGTACTTCGAGATTGTCATGGGCAATTAGCTTCGCAAAGTATGTGATGGAGGTTTTTTTCATTAATTTATTTTATTTACCGATTTCTATTTTAATTATGCATTTTTTGTACTCTGTACAATATGCAATGCGTGATATCTACATTTTCTATAAACCCTTCAAAGGTTAATCGTAGGATTGTATTTGAGCTTTCGAGGGTTATCTCTTATGCATCTTTATTGAAAAATAAATAAATAAAACTAGCTGTAGCATTAGTGCATCACAAATTCGTATCATGTATGGAAGGCTTGTATACTAAAAATAACTTTCTAGAAATGAGTAACAGATAAGAGCAGATTTTAATTGAAAAATTTAGATATTTCTATCATGAAACTTTGAAAGTATTTTGAGTTGTGGTCTAGTTATTTCTAACAAGAAAGTGATTTACTATTTAAAGGAAAAATCAATTAAATATATTTAAATAACCGAAAATCTGCAAAATTACCCTTGTCCTTTATTTTTACATCATATATTTTGATCTCACGTTTCACAGGAGAAGAAGATAACTTACAGCATGGGGAAACTGATATAGGGTGATTTAAATTTTTTTTTTGGCGATTTTTGTTGATTTTAGGTGATCAGATTAGTGTACAGAAAATTAAAACAAAATCAGACAAATAACACAGCAGATACCCTGGGAAAACCCTCCTCTTGAGGGAGAAAAACCCAGCAACAAAGATCTCTCTTATATTGATGCAACAGAAGCAATAATTCACTTTACAATGAGGCCGAACACAAGGCCAATAACCAGCATCTACTCTAGATGCAATAACAGATGATAATCTGCTCTTAGATTCGCAATCTGCTTTTGAATGAGTTCGCACTTATCTTTATCCTTAACACAGTCCGCACATTGATCACCGATGAAGAGATCACTGCTAACATAGATCTGGAGGATGCGTAACTAGCACGAATCCAAACACAGATTTGCAGACTCTTCTTCACACCTCTGTAATCTGATTGCACTTGACAAGGTCGAGCTTCTCTGTTATGTTCGCACTTGACCATGGACAAGTTCGCATATATTCATCAGTTGAGTTCGCACCCTTTTAATCATGAACTAACATCGGACTTTTGTCTATAACGAACTGTGTTCAATCTGCTGGTGGATCCGATAATGGATGAACAAGAATATAAATACACCTGTTACAAGACCCTTCAAGTCGGCCTCAATATAGTTGAATTTACTTGATCCTTTATGTCGGCCTCTTAAAGGATCTCATATCCTTTTAGTGAAGTCGGCCTAGAAAGATATTCATGCCTCTTCACAAGAGGTCGGCCTCCAACAATTCATAAAATGAAAGTCGGCCTCAAGATGACTTCGTCTCTTCTTATGTCGGCCATAGTCAAAGAATGTCGGCCTCAAAATAATAATAAATATAATTTGAATAGCCTATGGCTATCATTCAAATTTATTCTTCACTGCGAAACTGAGCTGGAAGGAGCTACCGAAGCTGTCATAACATTAACAATTTTATCTGTACTTTAATCAATTTAATTTGCTGATTTTCTGAATTTGAGGTGCTTTGAGCGAACATTGAAAATTAGGCAAATTAAATCTGTAAAATTAAATTGAAATCATCCAAAACCAGCCAGAGTCACTCTAAATCAGTTTTGCATGCTGCAAATCACGTTCTTCTCTTTTGTAAATGAAAAACAAAAAAAATATGTTAGAATGAAGGAAGGGAGTAGTAGTTGCAGATATTTTGCTTTTTAATAATTTTTTCCCTTTTGCGTTGAGTGCCTATTAAGCTCACAATTTTTGTGCTTGTGACTTGCAAGTACTTGTGAGGTTGTGAGAGAATTGACAATTCTTCTTAGACAAGCCAGGTGGACTCACTTCGGCCAACTTTGCTTGAAACTCTGCAGTAAGACTTACAAGTCTCATAACTTAAGTTGCTTGGTTGAGTTGGCAGTTCGCCCAATATTTTTTCCCAGGGAAGTACAGTTGGATTCACATATACAAAGGCTATCTAAAATTGTAATGTCCCCTTCTCAATCCTGATCTTCTCAGTGACCGTTGGCCTTTTTCTGGAAACCCGAAGGCTAGTCGGAAGGTAAAATTAGGGTTTCCTATTTTTGAGGTTGTCTTTGCTCGGAGTTGGTGGATTTGATGGCGGATTCTTTCTGGGTTTTCAGAGAGCTTCGTAGTGGTATGTTCCTTTCGGCATTCAGAGCATTTTCTGGAATTTACTATTTTTAGTAAATTCTATTTTTGGCAGCTTTTCAGTTGGGTTTAGCTTGGTTGACTTCCTACTTCAGTTTGGTCAGTTGACTTGCTCAGTATTGGCTTCAGGGCACTTTCGGAGAAATAAGTTAAGTCATTTAATTAAAAGTCACGTTTTAAATATTATATTTTGACGTTGACCCCTTGGCCTAGTTGATTGACTTAATGTTGTTTTAAAAAGGTGGTCTTTTGAGGGTGGCGCCTTCATTAAGGATTATTTTAATTATTACTAAAGTCAAAGCAAGCTTATGTTGGGCGCATTTATCAAAGCATGGCATTTAATTAAAATATCAAATATTGAACCTTGAAGGAAAAGTACGCCATCTTTGAGGAGATTAGGGTTTTGGCTTGAAAGTGGATTTTAGGGTTTCGTGAAGTCAACTGGAAAATTATAAAAGGGAGGCTTTGAGCATCATTTCACATCTTTGGTCTACTATACTATTATGCTGCCGGATTGGCTCTGGAACTGCTTCGAGGAATGAAGGCCTCCTAGCTTGGGCATCGCTTCGTGTTTGCAAGACAACATCTAGTGGTGATTCAGACTATTTGTGAGTGCATCTTAGTTTCATACATTGTGTGTTCAGTTCATTGCATAGTTAGTTTCGATTTGGCATGTTAGAGGTTTCAGCTTATTGCATTATTTAGCACAGCAGATTTATGTTTTTGCTCATAACTTGAAAAATACCAAAAATATAGTTCTGGGTAGTGTCTTAATCCCTTAGTCTGTCAAGGGCGAATCAATAGTTCAAATTTCAGATTTTATTGTTGTGTATTGAATTTTTAAAGCAAGGTCGAACTTCTCAGCTGGGCCGTACCATTGTGTATTGTCTTGAATTCCGTGCAAATTAAATTAGTGGTATTTGGGTCTATGTTAGTGTTTGGGTTTGGCCGCCTTAATCATTAGAGTGCATTGCATTTTACTTCACATCATTTGGGTCATATCTGAGGAAGTTATGAACAATTCTTTGAGTTTGTAAGTTGCTGGTTATGTAACAAAAAGTGCAGATCTAATACGACAGTTTGTGGAATCTGCATCTTCCTTTCTTGGTTGGTGTTAAGATTTCTTTATAACCTTTGCAGAAGGATTCTTATTATATGCACCATTGAAAGAGCATCTTATATTCGGATTTGCAGGCAATAATAACTTGTAAACTGGCAATCGTACTGACCAGTCGTTCTTTGAATATTGCTTTATTGCTGTTGTAATACTCATTCTCCTTCAATAATTATTGTAATAGATAGATCTCCGCCCTATGGTAGCTACTCTCCCATTCTGGGTTAGCAAGCACATTCTGGGTGTTGAGTAGTTTCATCTTTCAGCATCTCTCTTTCAAGCATTGTTATTGTAATCACTCCGTCATATGGTCGCCCCTCACTCCGCATTGGATTGGGTAGCACATACTTGACGTCGAGTTCCCTTTCCAGCATTTAGAGTAGAAGACCCTCTGACCAATGCTCGCCATCATCGGTATCTGGTTAGAGTTTGTAAGCGGTTTTGATTGATCCTCTAACCAATACTGCGCCATCGGTAGCCATCTTGGTTAGAGTTGTTTGTCACGTTTGGGTTTTGGCTTCTAACCTTAACGGGTACTTGGTTGTAATGTTGAAATCTAATAATTGAAAATTAAAGAAAAAATTGAAACCGGAATATTTCAAAATATACATTGCACAACAAATATCCTCACAAAATATATTTAAAATATTGAAAAAAATATAGAAATAACCATACTTTGCATAAGATTAGGGTTAGGCACTGTTTTTTTTTAATTTTTTGGTGCTATTCTATGTTTGGGGGATCAGGTTTTTCTAATGTCCACCCTGAGTTTTTCCTGGTTTTGCTAGGGTTCTGCCTGGGTTTGTGGGTTTCCCCTAAGCCTCATAACCTAAGTTACCAGTTTGGGTTTGCTGATTTTTTTTCCTAGGTTCAGTTTTGCTGCATTCAGACATACTATATTTACATATAATATTAAAAATCCATAAAAATTTAAAATAATCTTAATTTGCACAAAATATACAAATTTAAGGTTAGTTAGGGTTTGCTTTTTTAGCTTTTTATTTGTGGTGAACTCACAGGTCCAGGCAGAACCCTGGGCAAGCACAGCCCATACCTAGATCAGAATCTGTATTGGGTTTCAACCTGTCTGGGTATGGGCTGGGTTCCGACTTCTGAGCAAACCCTGCAACTCAGATCATAACTATTATGTAAGACAGTTGTAAGAACTCTTGTTCTTCTGACTGAAACCCCAACTGTCAGAACTGTTTTTGTTTTGTTTGTTTTGCAATTTTTTTGTGTTTTTGTGAAATATATCCTTTTTTGTGTTTTCGAGTATATTGAAATGCAATGAGGGAATATATATATATACTCGGAGATAGATAATACACAGCTGCACTTGCAATCATTGAATTTGCTGCTCAAAAGCACACCCTTATATGGTTCGATTCTCCCAATCTATGCACTCTTTGACCTCCAAAATAGTGCGGCTGAGTTCTCCATGGCTGGGCGCCTCTTCTTGAATTTATTTGGAATTTATGCTGCCCTCCTTAACCAAAATTGCCCCTCTAGATGGGCCGCCTCCTTGTTGCAATTAATGGCTGTCAAAAAGCAGGCCGTACTACCTTGAAAATTGTGCCAGCAATCATAAATTCTCAGCTTCTAATCTGCTCTTCCATCTGACACCAAATCCCTTCGATTCTGCTCTGAAAACCCTTAATCAAATACTCTGAATCTGCACAAATAGAACCTCTGTATGAAGTTCTCCTGAATGCCAAATTTCAATGGATATTTTACCACCTCAAATGGCTGCAACACTGAAGAGTTTATCGTTCTCCAATGGCTTGAAAGACAGAAATCCTTGGCTTCTTCTCACAGACACAATTCACGAAATAAATGCTCAATAGAATGATTTTCTTTGCCTCTTCAATGAATATATATAACTCTCCAAGAGGGTCGACTTCTCCCAAAAAGCACAATTATAAATATTAAATGTTATAACATTCACATCATTTAATATTTCATTATCAACCTTGGGATTGGCGCCATATAATTAATTGCTCACTTGGCCCCCTTTTAATGATGACTTGACCCTTCAAAGTTATAATAACACCTTTAATTTAATAAATATCATTTGAGACGATAAAACATTAATATCTCCCTTAATATTTATTATTTCATCATGCCAACTGAAACTAGGGTCAACTCTGCAAATCTCAATATGACCAAGTGCCTTACTAAAAATAGTAAGGGTCCCTCTCAACCAATCTCAAACTTACTATAAATAGTAAGTATAGCGAACGGGGCTCTGGAGACACCAAACGAAAGCCAGAACTGAAAATCACTTATCTCCGGAGAAAATACAAGCCTCTGCTAATCAAGACTCTGCCTCAGAAGACCCTCTAACCATCTGTGTTAGCCTACGAGAGCCAGTGATAGGCTAAACCATCTGAAAACATGATCAAGCTAAAAAGGGGACATTACAACAGTAGTTTTATTGGATCACTTACACGTTTGCTCCCAATAGGCCAGATTTACAATTTTTTAACAAGATAATTGGAAATATTAAATTTTTATCAGATTGCTTTTGCGTTTGCTCCCAATAGCTAGATTTACAATTTTTTATAAAGATAATTGAAAACATTAATATATTTTTGATTAAGAATAATTTGTAACATCACTAGTCCAGCCCGGTTCTGGAAAGAACAGGCCCTCAGTCTTGTATGTGTTATTACACATGCATGTGTTCTCAAAGATATGGGTTGCCTTATTGCAATGCGGTGATTTGAACTTGAGTCATTCTTTTTAGGAATGCACCTTTTTCACCATTAGGCTACAATCCTTTCGGCAGGTGAATTTACAAATTAGAAAGCATTATGATGTGTAAAATATGTAATAGATTATCAGCGCTAAATAAATATCAATTATAACTTATAAGGTTTCACAGTGTTGTGTAGTCTGGTTGTTTACATTGTTTTTCTTGTACATGCTTAAATGTAAACATTTTATAATAGAGTTGGCTGTCATTGTGCATTCAAACCCTGTGTGGGATGGTGCATATGCATTTCCATCATTTGGTGGTTAACTGTCCCATTTTTTTTAGAAATGGTATAGCCTGGTGCATCTGTACTGTGAATGGAACGGTGTAGATGCATTCCTATATATTTGGAGTGAATCCCTACTATGTAGGATTCAATTGTGTGGTGTAGTGTGCTTCATTTTCAATCTTTGTTTCTGGTTTGGCTTGGAAAGCTGTTACATTTAGTGTTGGAGACGTTGTCCTGATATTTGTTCAATTCTTACCAAAATTAAGAGCTGACGTTAATTAGAAAATACTTGATATTTTTCACATTTAGAAATTGAATCTTCTGTCTTGGAACTAAAACAAAGAGAATCGATAAAGTAGAAGACTGTTCCCAGGACTTGTAGTTATTTGTATTTTTTTAACAAATTCCATAAAATAAATTATGATGTGAACACTTATTGTACAATAAAGAGTAGATGACTTCTAGGCTAAGCTTCAATTTGTTTGCAACCTAACCTATATGGTGGCTCTATGATGCAGGTTGTGCAGCATAAGTTGGAAATAGAATCAGAGCAAAGATATGCTGATAAGGTGACTTTTTTACTGATCATTCAAGTTATCTGCCCATTGTTGTACAAATTGATCAGATGACAATGTACTGTATTACAATGCAGATTGGTCTTTTGACTCCTTTTCTGGAGTGGTGCCAAGGTCCTTTTAAATAGACTTTTTAAAAGAATGATATACACAATGATTATGGAACAGTATGTAACATAATATCAGATGGACAACTAAGAACTAGCACAGCACCTTAAGATGCAATGGTATGATATTAAGTTTTGTGATCTATGCACAAAATGGCTTCCCTCTGATATTCATAGGCCTTCATTCCCTCTTGAAGTTTGTCAGTTGAATGTCAACAGTATCTTTCTAAATGCAGTATAAATAAAAATTGAGAGTGTCAATAGCTATGATATTCTATGGGTGAAATATAA
Organism: Sequoia sempervirens; assembly: GCA_007258455.2. NCBI lineage: Eukaryota > Viridiplantae > Streptophyta > Pinopsida > Cupressales > Cupressaceae > Sequoia > Sequoia sempervirens. The sequence goes on from VDFB02137008.1 coordinate 12,885, forward strand.
ACAATCAAAAAAACTAAAGAATTGCTCATTGATGATGCATTGAACAACCACAGAATGGAATAGCTAGCAAATTAAATTACAGCCCTGACAAAACTCATTACAAACAAGTTTTAATATACCAAAAAATCATAAATTTGACAGTATACCAATTGAATAGATAAACCTATAAGATGGTTTTATGCATTGTTTTAGACTACAAACTATACAAGGGTGTGCTTCCCAACGATCCATAGCAATACACCCTTTTGTATGGCCAGAAAGTCTAAGTTACCGTTCTTTGTACTGGTTTGGGTTTGGGTTTGAGTTTGGGTTTAGGGGTTTAGTTCACAGGTACGGTCAAAAAAAGTTGTGGGGTTGAGTTCGTTTTGAGTTCATCCATACAAAAACATATAAAAATTAGAAATATATACATATTTACAGTAGTAATTAAGTTCATAATACCACACATAGCATCATATATTGTATAATAAACAAAGTTACAAAACCACCATAAAATAAAAAATATTACAATGTCAATTAGTCAAACTCCAATGTCATGATATATATCATATATTAAAATTAAAAAATAATTATGTCAAGCGTCAACAATCAACCATCATTGATCAAGCATCATCATATGGGTTTTCAAAAATATCATCATTGCCATCTGTATTAGATGATGTAGGTATTGGTAAATTAGAAGAACCACAAACAGTGTCATTGGCATTCTCATGCTCGCTAGTTGGCTCGTCTTCAACATCAAGTGTAGCAAGGTGAGAAGTGGAAACATCCAAGTCAATATGCTTTGACTTGATATCACATGTCCTTTTGTCCCCTTTTGTGCAGCCACTTTGTGTTGAAGAGGTGCAAGTTTGAATACACATACACTAAGTCCTTGTAAGAACCCTGGTGGTTCTCAACCCGAAACCCTGACTGAGATTGTTTTGTTTTTGCGAGTTTTGTATTTTTTTGTGTTTTTGATGGATTTTGAGAAAACAAAGAAAGCTGCGATTTCTTCTAAAATGCTAATAAATTCATAATAAATTCTAAATTCATGAAATAAGCTCAAGATTGTTCAGAGAACATAGGCGCATCCATTTATTATCATACCAGAGCTTTTACAATGCAAATAGAATAAGCAAATGTTTATAGAATATGATTTTATTTCAAAAACCTGATTTTTGCTTGCCAGGCGCCACAATAACAAAGAATGAATGTACGGCTGAAATAAGAGCCAGTCTCCAAGCTCCAAATGAAAGGAATCCTCCAGAAGACTAAGGCGCTCCAGATCCAAAAGACTTTCACTGAAAACTGAGGGCGTTTCTTCCTGAAGAAATGGTACGGCCTTGCAGGTACATATTTGTACGGCCTGTACAGCAGCAGCAAAAGAAAAGGGTACGGCCTCAATAATATCTGTCAGATCTCTGTAAATGGACCCTCTGAGAAGTCGCCTCAACTGCCCAATGATTATTCCGTGCTGACTCTGAATGAATCGATCAATAAATCCAATCTGTAACTCCTGAATGAAGTCACCCAGATGCAAGCTTAAACTGGTATTTCACAGTCTCAGTCTGCCAAATTCCTGAAGAGGTATCGTTCTCCAGAAACGCTTCGTCTGCCAGAAACCCTAGGGTTTGCAAACTCCAATGCTTAGAGCAAAATAAGACAAATTAGAATATCATCACATAATGGTTCGATTTGTCTTTGGCAGTCAATATATAAGCCTCTGAGAAAATTCGACCCAAGCTCTTTTAATGATCATTTAAATAAAATGTTTTAATTTCACCTTTTCTCCACTTAGGAAAAATCATTAATTAAATGGCGTCCAAATTAATGAATAAATAATTATTCATTATAATCAACTTTTCACTTTATTATAAAGTATTAAAAATACTTTATAATATACCATTAATTATTAGTATTTAAATATATTAATAAAGTGACTTTAATATAAAGTCAAAATATTAAATATTTAATAATCATTAAATACGCCTTATTTCTCCTTCTGATCATCCAACTGAAGAACTGAGTCGATTCCGAGCATACCAGCTGAACCAGGTGCCCTGCCCAAAATAGCAGCTTCCGCCTGACCTAACTTTCTAAAAATAGAAAGTTCCTGAAAATGCACTCTGGAAGATTCTGCGAAGGCCCAACCTGACACAACTGCAATACTGAAGCTACAAAACACTGAGTAACTGCCTCAGATGATCCTCTGCACATATCTGTCAGCCTACGAGGATCGAAATGATAGGCTAACCACTCGACAAACAATGTCAGCTAAAACGGGGACATTACAGTCCGCCCTCCCTGAAATTGCTTGTCCTCAAGCAATCTCTGCAAATACAGATGCACCGCACCACCTGAATCCCAAGGATAGTGCCGGACAATGTTCCTGCTGGCCACAACTGACTCCTGTAACTCCCACAACTGATCAACAAGAATAGAATACCATTCCCTATCAACCTCAGTGTTGTCTGTCATAGGATCAAGAAACTCAAGGGGAAGCAAGTCAAACTGCAAGCAATACTTACTCCCTAAGACTGCACGAGATATACTGTCATCCAACATATCAAGCACGTGCATACTAGAACTGTGCACCTGAAACAAATTGTGTACATGCGGGTCAATCACGAAACCATATGCACTCTGCACCATATACACACTGTGATACTCCTCCGTGAGCTGAGTCTGAAATCCCAATGCACTAGTAGGATCCCAAACGCTATCAACATTCTTCTCAAGACCAAGATCAGGAGAGTTACCCACATCAAACTCAAAGAGCGGATTGTCATATGAAGATATAACATTCGTCTCAAACAATGGATTGGTCACAAACGGAACCAAACCACTAGGCTGATCCCAAACGACTGCTTCAGAACCCTCGGGGTACTGAGCATGACCATGCCTGGTCTGCACAAAATCCTCCTCTACCTTCTCGCTCTTCCCACTAACAAGAGAGATAGAGCAAAGGCTGCCATCTGTAATTCCCCTCAACACATATTTCTTGCCCTGTACCTCAAATCTCATCTCCATTTTAGGAAAGTTGAGGGTGAACACACTAATGTCCTGAAGCCATCTCATACCCAACACTAAATCCATCCCACCCAGGTTGACTACATAGAAGTCTTCCTGCAACTCATAATCATTCAGCATGAGGGTGAGATTACAAATCCGTCGAGTGCAAGTTAGGGTATATCCGTCTGCCACCCGAACTCTGAATCTAGAGAAATCCTCTGTCTGGAGTCTACATCTGTTGACGAAGCTCTCATCAATGAAATTGTGTGTGGCTCCGGTGTCGAGCATAGAAATACATCGCTGTCCCTCCACTAATCCCCTAAACCTGAATGAATCATCCCGTACACTCGCAGATAATACCAACGGGGACAAGTTGGCATCGGGCCCAAACTCCATAGAGGCATTCCCGGCCTCTGCATGTTCTGAAACAACCTGCTGGTCTGAATCCTCAGACTCGTCATCTTCATAGTAAACCCACATGGCGCGGTTGGCTTTGCCCTTCGGTCTCAAAGGACAATCATGCTCCTTGCTGTAGGGTTCTTTGCACCAATAACAAAGTTGTTTCTTCCTCAATTCATCACGAGTTGCATCATCAATTCTTGCAGCTGCTTTCCTCTTTGGTTCTGCAACTGGTGTATGACTCTCCTCAATAGGCAAGCTGTTTGTTTTAGGCTGAAATTGATTCTTCGGAGCAGCAAGCTCCATACTCCTTGCTTTCCGCATCGCCTCCTGAAGAGTAGGAGGGTCAAAAGCCTTTACCCAACCTCTCATAGGTTTTGTCAAACCCTCAACGAAGAGTATAATAAGTCTCCGTTCGGAAATACCAGTCACCATGACGGCAACTCTCTGAAACTCACCAATATACGAATCCAAACTACCTGTCTGCCTGAGCTGAGCTAGCTCTCTGAAATAAAGTTTCGGATCCTTCTTATCAAAGCGCTCTATGAGCCTACTGGTGAACTCCTGGTAAGTATTAACTGCATGATGGCCAAGTGTATACATGCCGTGATGCCACCAATCATGCGCGATTCCATCAAGATGCAAAGTAGCAAACTTAATGGCCTCGTCCTCCTGCATAGGCCTCAAAGATAGATAGTTGTCCAATTTCTGGACCTAAGACCTCGCTGATGTTCTATCGGACCCATCAAAATAAGGCAAGGTAATCTTGCTAACCGCATACTGCAAATCCCTGTTCACCTGTGGCTGCGGCTGCTGATGCTGAGGGGGTCTACGGTCAAATCTGCCTCCTCCTCTGGGTTTATGAACATCCATAAACTCATGAAATGATAACGCCTGCCGGATCTCAGGTGCTAGTGACATGTACTCACCATGAAACCTCGTCACATCTGCCACTGTCATGCCATTATGTGGCTGAAACTCCTGATGCTGCCCCTGATGCTCTGCCCCCGGAGTCTGAGGTGGAGTCTCTCTAGGTAAGAAAGTAGGCTGACCTGGCCTACGCTCCTGATAGATCGGTGACGACTGACGTGGTACTGATGCCAAAGGCTGATCAACTGGTGCAGTCCCGCTCGTCTGTCCAATCTGTATGTGGTGTGGGCGTATTGGTATCTTTGTCTAATGTTTTATCAAGCTGGGACATCATGTCCATCATGTTGTCGTGTCTATGTCGAACTCTCATCTGTGATATCACCCTTTGCGTATTGCCTACGTATCCTAGCGTCTGCGTAGGAATCCGCAGCGATGCGCCATTAAGGTTGCAACCTTTGTTTCTTTGGAGCTAAGATACTGTAGTGCAAATTACTCACGACAACATCTACCCTCTGGAATGTCGATTGGACTGTCCACTTCTCGGTTACTGTTCCCTAAAGCCCTTGATATATAATGAATGGTATCTCTGTTCATGAAAAAGCAACCAAAAAGCACACTGTATTCTGAAAAAGCAACTGAAAAAGCACAGGATGGCAGGAGATCTGTGCTCTGATACCACTGTAAGAACCCCGATGGTTCTCAACTCGAAACCCTGACTGAAATTGTTTTGTTTTTTGCAAGTTTTGTATTTTTTTGTGTTTTGATGGATTTTTGCAAAGAAACAAGAAGCTGCGATTTTCTAAATAAATGCCTAAAAATTCATAATAAATTCTAAATTCATGAAATAAGCTCAAGATTGTTCAGAGAACATAGGCGCATCCATTTATTATCATACCAGAGCTTTTACAATGCAAATAGAATAAGCAAATGTTTATAGAATATGATTTTATTTCAAAAAACCTGATTTTTGCTTGCCAGGCGCCAAAATAACAAAGAATGAATATACGGCTGAAATAAGAGCCAGTCTCCAAGCTCCGAATGAAAGGAATCCTCCAGAAGACTAAGGCGCTCCAGATCCAAAAGACTTTCACTGAAAACTGAGGGCGTTTCTCCCTGAAGAAATGGTACGGCCTTGCAGGTACAGATTTGTACGGCCTGTACAGCAGCAGCAAAAGAAAAAGGTACGGCCTCAATAATATCTGTCAGATCTCTGTAAATGGACCCTCTGAGAAGTTGCCTCAACTGCCCAATGATTATTCTCTGCTGACTCTGAATGAATCGATCAATAAATCCAATCTGTAACTCCTGAATGAAGTCACCTAGATGCAAGCTTAAATTGGTATTTCACAGTCTCAGTCTGCCAAATTCCTAAAGAGGTATCGTTCTCCAAAAACGCTTCGTCTGCCAGAAACCCTAGGGTTTGCAAACTCCAATGCTCAGAGCAAAATAAGACAAATTAGAATATCATCACATAATGGTTCGATTTGTCTT
>VDFB02137009.1:0-23400 GCA_007258455.2 Sequoia sempervirens
TGTTGAATCTGCAAAACATAGTGGTGCACAAACTGGGGAACCTAAAAGAAAAGGGAACACAAATTGTCATCAAAATCCCCTTGTCGCTATCCATGCAAAAAAACTAGGCAACCAAATTGCCATGAAGGCACCACAAGAACTTATTTACCTGCCACCCTGCCCTTACCAACACTTAGACCCTGGCATACACGCCCGCTTCTAGTTGTTGCCCAATACGATAGACCCTCAACCTCCTCTTCTTTCTTGTCCTTTCCTAATACGGTTCTAGTCCATTCACTTGGGGTTTTAACAGCCAATGGCACCACATATATCACTTCCTCATCAGAGGGCAGACTGTGATTGAAGCGAGGTAAATATTTTGATAGTAGTCAGAGTCGGTCTTAGTTACATCATCAGAAGTGTTGCTTGTAAGGTCAATGGGCGAGTGTTGGCATCCAGAGGAAGCATGCCCATACCTTATTTTCCTACAGACACTAGTAATAGAGCACATTGATTGCTTGCCTTTTTCATCTACCAGTTGAGCAGCAACGTCCTAGAATTACAACCTTCTACTATATCTAGTGGGCACAAGCCTGGGCTTGTCAACCAAAGCACCTTCCTAAATAGCAGGACCAAGCTTTTGTGAGCTCAAACGAACATACCTCCTTATTGACTTACTCATTTTCTCTTCTTAGACAAGCACTCAAACTTGATTAGACTCGGCCCACAAAGTGCTCTAACTGCTACAAGAATGGCACTATTAGCAGTTAACTCCTCTTGTATTTATGGTGTAAGGTAATGGCAACCTTCATCAATGCTTAGTAAAAATGCATGTGCAAACATAGAAATTTGGTGGCGTATGTACTATCACCGTTTAACTAGAGCTGCATGAGAATCCAAATATCAACCTTCATGATTGCCAACAACAACATCTTCACACAGATTGAGATCGACGTGACTACACAAGCAAGGAATAATTCATTAATGCTTCACCAATTGTCCGATAAAATGACCACCATGTGCTGTTTTCCAACTATGAATATTGTGTGCTGATCTCCTAAAGAGTTGGCAGATCAAACGGTTTATCTTGGGCTAACTCGGTTTGACATCCAACGAAGCATCGTTCACCTTCCTCATGACCAATAACATTAATCCATCTCGGAAACCAACTGTACCATGTCGGCAAGTCCTATACACTTTGCAAACTAAACGACTGGAGCTACGCATCACAATCTCATTGACCTCGTGACTTTTAACCAACCTTCATCTTCCTCCTGCGAGCTAGCAGGGAACAATAGAGATTTACATTAGCTTTTGATCTTGGTTGTCAATCTACAACCACAGGTTATGAGCTCAATAGTGGAGATTGGGCCCCACATTCTATACATGACACACATCTGCCTTTTGCTGACCTCGTGCCAAATAATAGGGCGACACCTTAGGTCTACAAGTTGGCGGGGTACGATTGAGATCTTCTCCCATATCTTCAAATCTTGAAAACCTACACATTGCACGGTTAGTATTTAATGAAAGGCTTTGGCTAAGCCATCAGTGACATGACCACTAGAGTTAATGGCTTAGGTTTATGTCACCGGATTAAAATTAAAACCCAACTTTGATTTTAATGCTTTATTTCCTCCGTAGGGTTTTATTTCCTAAGTCTCGGTTGGCCCCATTAAATTCTTATCCCAACCCTAACAAAGAACAAATGATTAAGCTAAGGATTGTATTTGTTGTTATAACTTTAGTTCTAGAGAATTCTTAATTACCAATTCTTATTTACAGTGCATTTGTATATGAATCCAATTGAATGCCTTTCCATATCATTATGGAAAATTTTATTATTGCAATCCTAACTCGAACACTAATTAAACCTTGACCCTAACCTGATTGAACTCATATTATAACCCTAACTCTAACACTAATTGAATTGTAATCATAACCCTAGGTATTGTTGAAACCTAACCCTAATTGTATCAAAACCCTAGAGAACTCTAATTGAACCCTAACCCTAAAATAGACAATAACCCTTACCTTAATTGAACCCTAACTCCAATCCTAGCCCTAATTTAAGACTAACATTAACCCTGACCTTAATTAAACCCTTATTGAATTATAACCCTAATTGATCCCTAACCCAAATTGAATACTAATTGAACCTTAACCCTAATTGAATAGCAACCTTTATTAAACTCCAACCATAATCCTATTTGAATTTTTACCCTAATCATAACCATAATTCAACCCTAACCTTAATTGAACCCTAACCCTAAAAATGAGTTCAAATAGGGTTAGACTTTAATTAAAATTAGGTATAGGATTCAATTAGGATTAGGGTTGGGGTTGGGGGTAAAGATTAAGGTTCTATGATAGAGCTTGGGGTTAGTGTTAGGGGTCAATTGGGGCAAGGGTTAGTATTAGGGTTAGGCTATGGTTCACCAGGGTTCTCACTAATGTTGGGCTTTAGAACTCATAGGCTATGCCTTGCTGGGATATGTACCAGAGTTAGGTTTGGAAGCTAATTTCAGTGCTAGCCTCTGGCTGGGGTTATGGCGACTTATAACAATGTTAGTATCGATTGGATTCTATCATCACTTTTAATAAAAATAATTTTCATAAATTCACCACTTTTTTGAAATTATATAATTTAAAAATATTTTTCAAATTTACCTATGTTGATATATGAGAGATATATAAAATTCAAACTCTATACCATTTATAGTTAAATTTAAATTATTTTATTAAATTGTTAAAAAATTTAAGTTGCTTATAAATAATTTTATGTGTTCTTATAATTAACTTGACATTGTGTATAAAAGGTTGAAGTTATGAATGTTATAATATACAAAATATATTTTTTTTCAATGTTTATTTGTTAGTTTAAAAGGTTCAATTAGGGTTAGAATTTAATTAAAATTAGGTATAGGGTTGAATTAGGATTAGTTGGGGTAAAGATTAAGGTTCTATAATAAAACTTGGGGTTGTTATGGTTCAATTGGGGTAGGGCTTTGTATTAGGGTTAGGGTTATGGTTCAATTATAGTTTTATTAATGTTAGTTTTAGAATCGTAGTTATGTTTAGGGTTGGATATAAATTTAGAGTTTGGTTTGAAGTTAATTAATGTTAGTTTTAGGGTTGGGGTTATGGTTAGACTTATAATTAGTGTTAGTATTGGGGTTAGATTCTATGACTTTAATAAAAATAATTTTCTATCAATTCATTCATTTTGTTTTGAAATTATATAATTTAAAATATTTTTAGATTTACCTATGAGAGATATAGCAAATCTAAACTCTATTATATGTTGTTAAAAAAATTAAGTTGCTTATAAATAATTTTATGCATTTTTATAATTAACTTGACATTGTGTATAAAAAGGTTTCAGTTATGAATGTTGTAATATAAAAAATAAATGTGTTTTCAATGTTTATTTGTTAGTTTAAAAAGATGTGCTAATAATGTTGCAATCACTAATGATTAATTTTTCTGATGGTTAAAATAGATTGGTAAGTAAATCTATCTATAATAAGTACCTATCATTGATTTTTTTCGATAAGTAAATCAATATTTCATAAATTTATCTATAATTTTATTATTAAATTTTCTTAATTATATTGAAATTGGTATTTGATTAAATTGTTAAAAATTTAAGTTGCTTTATAAATAATTTTATGTGTTTTTATAATTAACTTGACATATTGTGTATAAAAGGTTTGCTATGAATGTTATAATATAAAAAAATAAATTTGTTTTCAATGTTTATTTGTTATTTTGATGTGAGAATAATGTTGCATAGTAATGATTAAATTTTTCTTGATTGGTTAAGGATATTGTGAAATTATTCTATGTTAATTTAATGTTATGAATGCTATATAACATAAAGAAAAATATTTCTAATATATTTTAATGCATCTTTATATTTTATAAACAAATATCTAAAAAATGTGATTGTAAAAAAAATACAACTTAATGAGTGAACATACATTTAAAGTTAAAAGTGAAATTATAAAACAAATTGTAAATTTATTTTATTTTTCTTCTATAAATATAATTTTTTTATTTGTCGTCCACCTAGTAATGCCCACTTCTTTTAATGAATGTTTTATTTTGCAAGGGTTGATTTAGTGTTGTTGTTGATCTATTTCCTATAGATATCAACGGTGCTCGCCATCCCGTGATCAGGAATTGAAGGATCACGAAATCACGGGCGGGTGCCATGTGTCCTATCCGGGGGATCAAATTTGAGCTATCACTGACCAACTGCCATTTGATCTGAGCCATTCCCCACCATCCCGTGATGGTGCTTGGGTTGATTGTGAAATCACAGGCGGGTGCCTCGTGTCTCATTTGATGAAGCCTAAAGAGTAAAGGAAACACTAGCCGACTTTAAATGTATTAAGGGAAAGATTACTAAAGTGTTCTCGAGACGCACATGTTCTAAATCGACGGATATGTTATAATCTCACTGGAAAAGCTGCTTAAAGGTTAACAACATGGCTAATGACTGTGTTAAAGGAATGAGATCATTAATGCTCAGGATCAATAGTTGCCCGCCATCACGCAATCAAAAGTTTCAGGATTGCAATATCACAGGAAACTGCCATGTGGAATTCCTTTGTAGTGTATGGTAAGGTGGGTCCCTTATCGCCGTGTTGGCAATTGTGTCAGCTTGTTTTGAAGGTGGCCGTTAATGATTTTATTTTGTAGAGGGCTGAATTAGTGCTGCCATTGATCTATTTCTTGCAAATCAACAGTGCCCGCCATCCCGCGATCAGGAATTATTGGATCGCGATATCACAGGCGCTTGCCACATGTCTTATCCAATGAGGTCTAAAGAGTGAAGGAAGCATTAGCCGGTTCTAAATGTGTTAAGAGGCGGATTACTAAAGTGCTTGTGAGATGTACATGCTTTATTTCAACACAAATGTTATAATTTTGAGGGAAAAGCTACTCAATAGTTAACGGAAAGGACGATGACCATTTTTGAAGGAGCAGGATATCTGATGAGAAGGATCAATGGTTGCCTGCCATCCCACGATGGTAAATCGAGGGATTGTGGTATCACGGGCAACTGCCACGTGGTTTTCATTTTCGGCATATGGCATGGTGGGCCCCTTATTTCTGTGTTGGCGATTATGTCAGCCTATTTTGAAGGTGGTCATCAATGATTTGATCAAACTGGAGGATCAACGATTCAAATTTAAATCTATATCAAATGTGGTTGGAGCCATTCGTGCAGCCTGCGAATGAGCTTTAATGGCGGATGAGACATTTACTAGCGAGATTTGATCGACATAAAATCAATTTTCCTGCCTCATTTGTATCACAAAACATCCAATTATTGCATAAAAATAGTTTCAGAGCCAAAGGTGAAATTGTGAGCCACTGTAGCCAAAATTTGGAGTTTATGTGAAAAGAGCCATTAGTTTATTTTTTGTGTCTCCCAGTCATTCTACACCTAAATTTGGGAAAGGGGTTTGCTATGCTTGTCATTGAGCTTATTGAAATCTCTTGTTAAGGCTATAGTTTAATCATAAATTGTGAGGAATTGCAATTTTTTACTCTATAGTTTCCTATCTTTGCTTAGTCCTAGCCAATTGAAGTGTAACATTGTAATGAAACCCTAGTTTGTCCAAGATGGCACCAACCAAGTAGCACTCTGGCCACATTGAATATCTGAAAAGAAACTTGTACGATGATTTCTTGGATCAATTTTTGTTATCAATGAATGATAGAAGGAAAGGTGTAGTGTTGATGTGAGTGAAAATCCTAGGGGAGGGGTTAGTGTGTAATTATTCCAACATTGCCGATGCTAGGGTTCCTCTCATCGGCTTAGAAATGTTCAGATTATTGTATGGACAAAGGAATTTGCCTTACCCTTTTTCAAATGGATGGATGTATGATATGGGGAAGCTAGTTGTACCAAATGTATTCCCTAATGTGGACTTACTTGGGGTAGTGGCCACAAGGTATGACCCTATTACATGGGTAATTAGGGATAATGATGGAGGGGTGCTACTAGAAATTAAGAGAGAAGATATCCAACAGATTTTTGATTTGAGTGTGCTGAGTGAAGATTTGGTTCTTATCAATCTTGAGTAAATGAAGCAGGAGTATGCAAAGCTGAAATATCTTTTTAGGGCTAAGCTGCTTCCACCTCATCTGGTCAGGGCAGGAGGTTAAAAATTTCATATCAGCCCTAGTGACCAGGAACCTTTCAGATTGAATTGTTTTGCATAAACTTTCCTGGAAACTTTCTATTCATTATGTCAAATTTTGGGTTTTAGTCCTGGTGCGGTAATGGTTATTGTGTATATGTTCATGGGGGTGCAAATACAACACCCTAACTTCTCTATTACATATGACTTTGCTTCTTTCTTGGCTGAGAGGATACATGAAGGGCTATTGAAGCTGCAAAAAAATGATACTGGTACTCAATTCTTTTGGTATTCTATGTTGATGCATATTTTTCTATTTAGAAATGTTGATTTATTTTTTGAGAAGATGAAATTAAGGCAATCAGTTGATGGAGAAAGGTTGCCAGTACAGATATGGGCTGCAAATTTATCCTGTAATAAGGAAAGCACCAGTTATGTGCAATTTGATAATTATTTTGCTTGTAGATTAAGGGCTATATTGATGGTGAATGTACCTAGGATCCCTGAGGAATTGCATGATTTCCTCAGGGCAAAGGGGAGGAAGCCAAAGTTGAGGGTTTACCATAATTAGGGTGACATTATTCCATACCCAGTCAACATTGTCTTGAGAGTATATGGATTTCAGGGAGCCCATCACATACTACCATACAATGTGCCACCAAGGGTAGGGTTTGTAGAAGTTATGTGGCAGATAGGTTGTATTCATGAAGACAACCTCACTGGAAGGGGGAAAGCAACATTCTTCCCTAATTATACAGTGGTGTTTGACTTTGTATTTTCAAAGGGAGGCTGGACACATTTTGATAAATTATTTGCTAATTACCATTTGAGATATGGTCCAAGGCGACAACATGATCCTAAGGGTTTCTTTGCTCTTTTTCAGACAAAGAATAAAAGCTAGAAAATTTGCACATGAGTTCAACTTCCCTGAGGACCTAATTAGAAATGAATTTGATCTAAATAAGCAAGAGTTGAATAAGGAGAAATGGATAGCTTATAGTAAGCTACTGGATGTTGTGCATGAAATGGATCTGAACTATGATCCACTGTTGGAGTTCAGTCCATACCATAAGAAAATTGATTTTCTAATGAAGAACTTCAAGGAGATTATGGACACTTTGAGAACTAAAAAGATAAATTTAAGGCTAAGTCTGGGTATGCAAGAACAAAGTGTTGGGCCAATTGAAACAAGGTTAGTATACCAGCCTACAAAAAAGTGACCCATCTATAGAAGGAAAAAGGATAGTAGCAGTGATGAGGAGGAAGTAGATAGGAAGGGGAAGCAAATAATGAAGGCACCTCCATGACCAAGTCCAAAATTCAAAGTACTTAGGGCAGTTAAGATCATTGATTTAAAGTCATCACCAAAAGATAGTCCCCCATCACCACCATTTGAGCCAAGCCCTAAAAGGTAGAGAAATGATCACCCACATGAGGATTTGACAGATGAAATTATTGTTACTGATCAGGACATGTAGGTTGGTATGCTTTCCCCTCCTAGGTTAGCTGAATTGGTTTTTTTCGATTTAGATATGAAAGGTAAAAGTGTGCAAGATGCAAGAATGGAAGCATGCAGGGAGTTTTTAGATGACAATATATTTGTGAAAACTCCTGTATTCTTGCAATTGGCATGGAGAATGAAATTTGAAGAGTAGCAAGATAAATGCAGGGAGAGAAGGGAACTAAGGCCTGATAGGTCAGACCAGGAGAATGATGAAGAAGTAAAAGTTAAATTGGTGGAAGAGTTCAAGAACATCACTCTTGAAGAAGGAAGACAACTGGTGAGTCAAGCTGGTGTATTGATTTTTTCTGAGTGGGATATTGTAGATGTAGTAGCTTTTAATGCTATGATGAAGTCCAAGAATCCTTTTCAAGATTCTGAGGAAGAGATTAAGGAAGCATTGCAAAACTCTGCCTTTAGTGAAGAATATTAGACCTTGGCAATTTGGACATTGGCTCCACAAGGGAGAAAACCAGATATTGCTGATATTAATCCAAATTTCAGAGGAGGATTAATAATAAAAAGAGCTTCAGAGACTTCAACCACCGAGGCCACTAATTTAACTATAAATGTGGCCAAATTGGCCCAAAGGACTACTAAAAGGGAGGAGGCTGAAAGAAAGAGCCTAATGGAGAAGTATAACATTTTGATTGAAGAATATAGTAAAATGCAACAGAGGAATGTTGAATTGCAAAATGAAGTGGAAAGGTTCATATATATACAGATTGGGGAAACAACAAATGCTCTAGGAACCAATACATTACCTCCCACAGCAAGGTCAATGCCTCCTGCTTCTCCAAATGTTTCCACACCAGGGTCTCCCATTCAGAATCCTACTCTCACCCCTCCTCTAGAAAAAATTGATGAAGAAATTGAGTGCTCTATTGATCCAACGAAGAGGTAGCTCATACATAAAATTGATGAATTATAGACATCATTAAGTATAAAAAAAGGAGGGATTTCTTTAAAAGAAAAAGGAGATTGTTACTACTATTTTGGAGCACTTAAATGAAGGGGTAGATAGTAAATTGTAATATGTACATTCTTTATATTCTTTGTTGTTGGAAGCAATAAAGAATATTGATAGGGATCAAGAGGTAGTGGTACAAATAATTAAAAATTGGATCCCTAGGGCCAATGATCTGGATATCACAAATAAAGCCTTAAGGTTTGATATAAATAATAGGCCCCAATCATTGAAGCCTACTCATGTGTTAGTAAAATCATTACAAGGTTTTCAAACCCTACCAGATGATTTGAGTAGGAAGATTAAAGAGTTGGTAAAAAAATTCAATGATTGGGGTAACACATTGTTACCTAATATAATTGATGAGTAGGGAAAAATCAGAACACTCCAACAATGGTAGGATCAAGCAAATAAGGTCATCAATAATCAAATTAAATTAATTTGTGATGACTTAGATTATAATTTTTTGGTGAGTTGTATGGATAAGATTATTGGTATCGACTCATTTTTGGATTCTTTTGAAAGAGATGTGAATCAGGTAGCGGTAAAGTATATGCCTTATAGTACAAAGGTAAATGAGGTGATTAATTTTAATTGGCCTCCTGATGAAGAATACCAGAAGTGGGTAGCTAAGTATTTGAATGATGATGAGTAAAAGAGAGTGGACTATGGACAAGTGGAAAATCTGATGTTGCAGTTACAACGGTCCCAATTTTGTATTGATGACTTTCTGAGTATGGGTTTCTTGTGGTTTTTGAATTGCATCAAATTTCATCAGTCGACATGATGAACATGAATATGCTCTAGGATGATTGCAGTTGTAACATTTTTTGGAATATCATCAAGTGCTCTAATCGGCTGGTGACGTGTGTACTTTCTGGCCTGAAGCTTGTTTGCTCCTTCATTTTTCTATAAGAAGGATTTCAAGGCCAGAAGTACAGCTTAGCAAGTTAGATAATTTTGATCGAGTCTAGGCGAAGTTGCAGAGCTGATTGTAAAGATCAATGGTTTTAGAGATAAATGCAATTTAGGTTTTGAGTCACTCTGTGATAGGTTTTAAGTTCATGAGGATTTAATATTGCATAACAATATTAGCATTTGAATCGAAATGATAATTTCAAGCTTGTGTCTCTCCATTATATGTGCATATCTAAACTTTGAATAAAATAACTAAGGGTTGTTTCATTCAGCTCACTATTGTAGTGTGTATGATTCTATTTTAGCTTTAATTCAAGGAATTAATTAAAATACATGAATGGGATTATAAGCAGATATGTTCTGCATATTTGATGGTATTAGAGAAATGCAATTTAGGTTTTGTGTCATTATGTAACATGTTTTGAGTTCATAGAGATTTAATGTTGTATAACAGTACTAGCATTTGAGTTGAAATAAAAATTCAAGCTCATGTCTCTCCATTGTACATGCATATTTAAACTTTGAATGAAATAACTAAGGGTTGTTTTATCCATCTCACTGTTGTGGTGTGTATGATTCTATTTTAGCTTTAATTCAAGGAATTAATCAAAATGCTTGAATGGGATTATAGGCATATATGTGATGTATAAGGATTTGATAAGTAGTCCTGGGTTAGAATGCATATTGATGAAATTGTATTGCAATATTGTCAGGGATCTTATATGTGATGTATTAAATCTATTATAAACCTCTAGATGCTTATGAATTTGACTCCTGCAATGGATATATGACACTGATCTAAGTTGTAATTATTAGTGTAGTTCAGTATTTGTTTGTCTTTGCCTAGATCTTGCTACAAATTGCAAATCATTGACTATCTTATACAATGGATTGTGTTTAGTTATCTCACGCTCTAGATAGTTGATATTGTCTATGAACATCCAATTCTAGTTGATATTATCTTATCATGTTAAGCTATTAAGTGAGATCATCTTCTATTGTTAAAGTTGTTTTTAATAATGGTACATAGGTTGTAAACACATTAAGGGATCACCCTCTTGGGTCTTGCAGAGCCCGAAGTGTAGGAGGCTTTTAAAGTCCTTTTCAGTTGGTCCAGGTCCTTCGAGCTGCCTTCGATTGGAATTGGAAATTCCATAGGTAGATTAGAAGAAAAACCTAGTTACATTGTAAAAAGAACCAACATACATGTCAACCATGGAACAACCACCTCTACAACTAACTTTTTAATCTTTTATGATCACATGAAACATAAAACACACTAATTTCAAGGTTGTTAACTTCACTATTGAAATGTTTTAATTTTTTGACCTTTCAAACATTAAAAATTACATCATTAAATTAATTATGTAATGGCATAAAAATTAAAAATATCATGAATTAATTGTGTAACTACATAAGTCAAATATAATTCTATCAAGAAATTAATATCAAATAGATAATATAATTGCATAACTTATACATTTCAATGTCATTGATCTTCTTCTTCATCCAACTCTTTGTCTGTATCATCTGATCTAGATTGACATTGTAAGGATTGGTCATATCATCATCATCATCATCAATATCGGGATAATGTCATCATCCACATGATATCATCTTCATGAACATTAACTCCTACATCATCATGATCTAGTTCCTCCTCTTTGACATCTTCGTTAGGGACATCATCAACTAACTGTTGATCTTGATCATCATCTACATCATCTTCTAGTTCTTCGATATCTTCTTCTTCCACTACATTATACTTTGCGGCCTTCCTCTTGGATCATGTCTAACAACAAATGACCAACCCGGGTTTACCTAGAACCTCGTAAAATACCTACTCACATTGGCTTGGAAGAACATAGGGCTCATTTCTAGCGCTCGATCAACCTTGTATTAACCATGGTAAATCCATTATCATGTTCATAACAGTTCTCTTAGGATCATTTTCATTCAATTGTAGCAATACCATAGGAGACGAATAAAATTAATTTGAAGGACTTAAAGTCACACTCAAGTATATCATCCAAAATCCCATAGTATTTTTCTGAGACTTTGGATGTATGTCGCTTCTAGATGAAACATTAGTCACGAAAGAGTAGTTATACCAGAATCACAAGTTTTCTTCATGTCATCCAACATTTTGATTTGAAATTTAAGACCTTTGCACCAATAGCCTTGTGGTGTTTCACTTGCAATATGTCAAACATGTAAAATTATTGCAATATCGTTATTGATAAACATATTTATTCTCGGCGAATGTATGCAAAGAAAACAATCTCAAGATATATATACATCAATATACTTGAAAATAATTAAATAATATGGGTGATTAATATATTTATATGTACCTATTTATCTCTTAAACCATATGCTAAATCAATTTCCCTTTGTGTAACATTGGAATCTCCATTACAATGAGATTCTTTAACCAATGAAGCCACACCTTCCCATGTTAATGCGTGACCAAATTTTTGACATTGTTCAATCCATACCGTCATCCAATCAAGATTGTTGGTGGGGTACAAATTTAGTGCATCCCACTCTCGACCAACTGTACTAAAAAAAATGAAATTCACAAAAGACATATAATTAGTTAAATACCACAGTATATGACCTTAATTTATAATTGATGTATATTGAAGATTAAAAATTAAATAAGTACAATACACATAAAAACTATATGTAAAATGTATTCCAATTAATCTTCATAACCATCTTATAATTACCTTTCACTTTCCTCAATCTACCTTTCCCCAACAAGTACTCCCCTTCAAATTTTTTAATGGAGTTGGGATCCCAAATGTGATCTACATAGATCTTTGCTGCAAACTTAGGAAGATATTCACTAATGTACACCATGGTCTGGTATACCATATATCCCTCCACCATAGAACCCTCAGGATGTGCTATTTGTCTAACCAAAACCTTCACAAATTTCAAGTGCTTCTCAACCATCCACATTGACCTTGTGTGTACAGGTCCACACAATTCAATCTCCTCAACTTGGTGTATGAGGTAGTGTTCTTGTACATTGAAAAATGTTGAAGGTAGACACTTTTGCATTTCACACATTAGACGAAGAATTTTTTTCTTCTAATAATTTATATTTTCTTTATGGATTTCTTTAGATGATATCCATCTACAAGTGATTCAAGGAGCAAAAATATTAACGAGATTTAACAAAAATATACAATATATTACATAACACATAAAACAAATGGCAATTATATGTTGTATACATCGAATTGAACAAATCTCACTACTTACCTCATGTATTTTCCAAGATCGTATATAACTTGCTTGACATTGTTGTCAAAGTTGTCTGGGAGAGATAGAGGTAGAACGTACTACAACAATTATAAAATGATCTTTTCATTATTTTTCCAAAAATTTTAAACACAATACACTGAAAAGTACTTGCATTATACAAGTGAATATAATATACCAGAATAATTACCTTAATGAAGGTATGTCAATCATGCGTTTTCATCCCTGACCCAAATTCACCTTTCTTTGTTATTATATTGTTTATGTTCACAACAAATCCTGTGGGAAATTGAAGTTTTTGTATGACTTCTTTTATAGCATTGCTTTGCTGCTCTGTTAATAACCAAGGAAGGGAACTTATATTAATTTGGTCTCCATCACTATTTAATTGAATGACATTTTTCATTGCATGATTGGCTTCCTAAATGTCACTACAAATTTTGATAATTTTTTCTTTGTCATGCCTTCCATCCAATATTTTCCATAACATTTTTGTTATATTCTTTCCGATATGCATTGTATCAAACAAATGCACAATTTGTAGTTGCTCATAGTAGGGCAACCTACTAAATTGTTTGGGATGACTTTTCAGTCCCTGTGGAAGCCAACCATTAATTCCTTGATGACCGTCATAAAGCATATAAGTTAAACAAATTAACAACGACAATCATTGTTAATTAAACATGAGTAAACACAACACAATATAAAAATATAAATTCAAAATATATCATATATGATAGATAAACAATTTCATCCAATGTATAACCTTGATGATTAATTCTATTATATTCCAACTTCCATAGGCGAGGTGCCATTCTTAGTGGTTTTGATGTAGTCTCCTCTTTCCCATTGAAAAGATGTTTTTTAGTAGTTCGATACTTATGATTTCTATGGAGGAAGTGCCTATACCCATCAAACACTTGCTTTCCTAAACTTGTTGAACAATGAGATTTCATCTTTGGACCACAAATTGGACATTCAAATTTTCCTTTTGTTTGAAGACCTGTAAGATGATATATAATTGGATTAAATATGTCAATTTTTACAAATATATATAACAAATAGATTATTTTAAAAACATGCATGATATCTACTTCATCAAATTAAATATTGTTAAAGTGCATTCGAAAGTTATAACATACCACAAAAATGTGTTAGCCCTGGGGCATCATGAATTGTCCATACAAGCATTGCATGGAATTGAAATTGTCTTTGTCCTATTGGTCAGGAGACATCATACATAGTGACGCCATTCCATAACTTTAGTAACTTGTCGATAAGAGGTTCGATATATACATTCATATATTTAACTTGGTACTTAGCTAGTTGAATGAACATAAACATTGCATAATTATTATAACC
Source organism: Sequoia sempervirens (assembly GCA_007258455.2). Taxonomy (NCBI): domain Eukaryota; kingdom Viridiplantae; phylum Streptophyta; class Pinopsida; order Cupressales; family Cupressaceae; genus Sequoia; species Sequoia sempervirens. The sequence goes on from VDFB02137009.1 coordinate 14,159, forward strand.
ATTTTACTGCAATATATATAAATTAATGTACATGACTATTGAATGAAAAAAATATGTCATTATGCAACAAATAAGACAAATGAGATGCTACTACATTAAAGACAATTGATGTAAACAAATACCTAGAACAATCATTGACAACATTATGTGCTCCTTCTTTATTGACATCCATGGAGGAATGATATTGTTGATAACAAAACATGCCACACTGAGTAAATAGATCTCAGCTCTCCAAATGGGTTGACACCATCCACTCCCAATTAAAGCCTGAGATTACGAGGTTCTTCTTTAAAGTGTGGTCATTTTTCCTCCATGTCCCTAAATGCAGAACCATCCATAGACATTCAAAGAATGTTATCTCCACTTCTATTCCATGCATGGTAATCCATCAATTGCGCTAAGCTTTTGCACCTAAATAATCCTTGCATACGTGGAATAATGGGAATTTAGCGAAGAACCTTGCGAGACACCTTTTTTGTTAGTTGATCTATTTGATATCTATTGATATGACATTCCAGGCATTCTATTGCAAATTCTTGTTATTTATGATATATAATATGATCATTGGGACATGCATCTATTGCTTGATACTCCATTCCGATATCTTTCATAATGGCACATAAATCTCGGTATGAGCGGGGTAAAATATTTGATGGTGGTAACAAAAATTCACCAATCAATCTACAACAAAAAATGATTTGCTCATATAAAGAATATTAATGGTACATATTTCATCCTTTATTTACTAGTGATGAACAAACAACAATTAAAATAGATGAAAAAAAATGACAGATATGACATACCTTAACATCCGTGAGATTGTTATGTTTGATAAACCATTCATAACCTTCAAGCTCAACAACAACAATACAACAGAGAGAAGAGTTGTTTCAGATGCTTCATAAAGGTGCTCGTATGCCTTCTCAAGTACAGGTAAATCATGAATATCATCAAAGTCATCTTGATCATCATGATCGACTCTGCCACTAAATGTGTCATGGATCAATGTATTCGTACCATCATCTTCAACTGTGTTTTATGGCGCATGATCATCTTCTTCCATAGGATCATTAACTTCATCTTTGATAGTCGCAGCTCCATGTTTGTCCGCTTGCAAAACCACATTCTCTGGGTCGTGATAATCCATATTGTCTTCCCTAGGGCACCCCACCTTTATAATAATGATAGACACAAATAAACCATGGTCATGATCAAGTGGTTATATATATATATAAAATGTTAAAACAATATAAACATTTACAAATTCAATCAATATAAACACATATAATGAACAACTTACCAATGGACGATAATCATGCCCCCTTCAACGTGACCATGTTTCCTACAATGTTTCTTAGTTGTTATTAAAATTTGTCTCGTCTTTAAGCCCTTGCAATTATTGCAAGGACAATACCATTTCCCATCACCTTTTCTTTTCAATCTAGCCTACAATCTATCAAGTGTCTCTTCATTTTGTTCTGGACTAATATTATCTGACATAATTTTTCTTTACCAAGCTTGACTATTTAGATCTTCAAAAAATATGAAACTCACACTCCAATATTTTTTATTCATAGACAGGTAACATAATGTAATAATTACAATATTTTACACCAAAAAAATTTGGCATGCAACCACCCCTACAAAAGAGAAGATAGTTTGAAGTTAATAACCGAAAAAAACACTTTAAAATGCTAATTCTAAAACTTATTCAGTTATGATTTTACTATGATTTCCAACCGTTAAGACTCTTAAAATTAGAATATTGAACTTGATCGCAAACTTCCTACAACAATGGAGGTAGTGAGCTAGTAAGAGTAAGTGACCATTCCTAAGGAGAAACAAGTCAGAATCATCATTGCTAATGTCAATACCGATTTATCCTTTTAGTTAAAGATGCAATGTGTCACTTCTTATGATGAGCTTATCCCTAGGGTCCTCAACGTTGAGAGATCCCTAATAAAAAATAACAAAAGCATTGGTAAGAGAATGATAAGGGTACAAACCCTAGGCCTCCATAGAAACATAAACAATAACTATAGTAGATTAGTGAGGTTGCAATACCAGAAATATTGAGACATTGTAGGTAATAACAAAATCTTGCAATCTAAATATTGTAGCCAATAACAAGCACACTATGTAGCTTAGTGACATTTGTAAATGAAATCTACGATAAGAAATGATAGTCACTCAAGATGTGACAGTCAAAAAGAGACTGAGTAGTGACAAGATAATAAAGCTCAAACCTTGCATAGTAAAGTGGAGATTTTAACAGTGAGTGTCCTTATTCCCTTACTTACCTTAAGGCATTTTCAAATGCTTTTGGTAGTGTTAGACAAGGCAAACACAATCAGGGAATAACTTTCCAAATGAAGTAACAGTGGTAATCATAGGTTCAATGTTTCTTCTTAGCCATTAATGTATAATGGAGGTAGTGGATTGCATGTTTGAGCAGTGTTTTGAGACTCATCAAAGATGGGAGAATAGTGAATAATACCTTGTGGACTATGAAGTAGTGTCAATAAGGTTGAAGGATCTTAAGAACTACAATACCATGAAATAATGAGTCACCCATAATAAGTAGGCAGTCTATAGGGCATAGTTTGATTTTATAGAAGGATGCTCATGAAAGGAATCTTCAAGTGATAGTGAGTGAGTTGTTTGAGATTGCAGCCGAGGGTGCAATACCCAGTCTTAAAGGAAGTTAGCAAAGCAGTAAATGTGCAAGAAAATCGAATCGTACACAACAAAAAATTCACAATGTTATCTTCCATAATGCCTTGAGTTTGAAGACAAAAATCTCATTGTATATGTAACTGAGGGTATTTTCTAGGGTTAGATTAGGTCAATCGATTCAATGCAAAAGACAAAACCCAAAGTCCTATTGAGTACAAAGGAAATTAAACAATAAAATGGTTATACTTGTTTCTTGAAACTTACATGATTACCTCCATAGTACCTTCTTACTTGTTGGATGATGCTTTGCCCTCAGATTCGTTGTGCGAGCAATCTGCAAATGTCTAAGTCCTATAACAAGCCTTGAAGGATTTGATAAATGCCTAAAGTCTATGCCTATGACTATGAAAATGTCTATGCCTAAACAATGCTAAGATTTGATCAAATGAAAATAATAAATGCTATGAGATATCTAAGAATGCAAGTGCAAGAGTATAATGCCTATAATATATGCGTGTGTAATCGAAAAGTGAGAGGAAAATGGCATTTTATAGAAAATGCCATTTTGAATGGACGGGTGAGATTAATTCATGACGAAAACCTAAAATGAGAGGTCTAGATTAAATTTGAGAATCCCTAATTAGGGTTAGGGAAAATTCATTAATCAGACGGTCAAAATAATATCTCAGATAATTGGATCAAAGATGGAGAATAAATGAGTTAAATTAATTAGAAAATAAGAATTTTCAAAAATCAAGAAGATAAAGACTGCCTGATTTGAAAAATCAAGAATCTGCCTAATTACTTGATTTTTAGAAGATTATTTACTATTTTGAATTAAATTAATTCAAAATAATGATTTTGTGAGATAATAAATAATCTTTTCAGATTATTTACCAAAATGGACTGTCAGTTAAGATTGTGATGACATTTTAAATAATTTCATTTATTTAAAATGAGAGGAATATTAATTTTAACAATTAAATAATTAAAGATAATTATTTAATTTAGCAGATCAGATTAATAATTAAATAAATTAATCAATTCATTTAATTAAGACAATTAGTGACATATTAACTAAATAAATAAAACTTATTTATTTAATAATCAAGAAGAAATATATGACAAAGGGCAATTAAATAAGTTAAGAAATTTATTTAATTAAGAGAAGACTTAGACAATTAATGATGTATTTAATAAATAAAATTTATTTATTTAATAATCATGAAGAATAAAAGGACATGAATTAATTAAATAATTATGAATTATTTAATCAATAGTCAAATGTGGACCAAGGACATAATTGAATGTCATAATTATTCTAGGACGAAAGTGGTAAAAATGAAGCTTGCAGGCCTAGGTCATTTTTAAGTGTCTATAGTATCTTCATGATGAAAGTGGTGACCTTAATGGTGAATCACTAGCAACCATAATTTTAAAACATGCTATTGTGCTTATGGAGGCAAAATTTTAAGCAAGGCAGTGAGTGGTGGTTTGGAACAATGGCAGGTATGAAAGACTTGCTTTGTATGCATACTATGTAGTCTAGCTTAAGACAACGTACTTAGAAGAGATTTAAGGTGGATTATGGAACTCAAGGGTTACCATGAAAATGATTAAAGCAAAGTCTGAGATCTATTTAAAATACATGGTCATGAAGATATTAAAGATGTCATATGCAAAACCCTAGTAGCTGGAGTAATGAATACAGTGCCAAAGAGAATACTATGCTGCGGCAGATTTATGAGATCTCCACATTATCTAATTACAATGAAATACATCATTTATTTATTTTTTTAATTAAAAGAAATCATTCTAAACCCTATATAGGATACATTGATATTTCAAAAGCCTCTGAAGGAATTTGAGATTATGCAAATATATGTCAAGTAACATTCATAAGGTTTAGAAAATATTGATCACTCTCTAGAATAGCCCATTAAACATGGGTTGTGCTTGAATGCACTACATAATTGATATAACACAACCACTTTGCATATCAACTAGAGTTATAGGCTCTTTATTGGAGCAAGAGGTAATCACTCTTCGATCATGCTATAATTACATCCTAACCTGTTAAACTTGAGACAACTTGAATGCACCCAATGATGATTGACGCCTACATTATACAACTTGAATTTACTACATTATATGAGTGCCTCCATTTCTATCACAACATAGCCACATTAAACTTGGGTCACACATGAATGCATCATGTATTTGTTATACCACAAATGTGCCACATGACCAATAGAATTATGGATCACATAATTACAGTCACAAGAATTTGTTCTTTGGTTGTGATCTTATGGTGATTCCACACAACAAAAATAGACATGAAATTCTCAAAACCCTTAACCTCTAAAAATGAAATCTAATGAGATGTTGCTTTAAAATACGATTTTCAAACCTGGAACTACAAATCTGACTTCACAACTGAATTCAGTAAAAAGACAATGACTACCCTCAACCTGGCGATATCTTCTTGAATTTTTTCTGATTTTTTCCAAGAAAATCATCCTTAATTCTCCACAAACTATCTCAAGTAGAGAAAAATATTGTTGCAATAAATAAGGCGTGAACTCACTTTTCTTTATGTTGACCACAATTTGTTTTGTTTTTGTTTTTGTTTTTCATGTTTTTCAAAAATTTGACAAAAATGATAGCCGAAATTTTGACAAACCCCAGGTTTGACGTAATTTCGATGAACGTCGGGGATAAACTTTCAAAAAATTGGAAATTACACATCAAATTTTACAAGCACCTGATGAACATCGAATTTTACATATTCTGTCAGACAGTTTTCGAATTTTGCAGTCAAATGTATTAGTGATATTATATGTGTTGAAGACTTTAGAATTTAAATTACATTAATTTATGGATATGATGTATCTATAACACTACAAAACCATATGCTCTTTGCATTTACACTTGCATTTAGAAATACACATTTATATACATAGATATAGATGTCTTTAATGATATGTTGCATTTATTGTTCTAGGAGAGCATCCAGTAATTGCATTTACATTTACATTTAAAAATACATATACATACATACATACATACATACATACATACATACATATATATATATATATATATGCGTGTGTGTGTGTATGTATATCATTTATATTCAATGTTTATAAACAATGCATTAGGTCTGCACAGGGATAAAAATTCATAAAATCAGATCTCCCATACATGTTTTGTTGAAACCTAGGCTTGAACCTCTCATTTCACATGCTTTTCTTCACAAAACTATTGAGGACAATAGTTATACCTTCTTTATTTCTCATCCTACGCCCTATTCATGCATCCTATAATTACAACAGTATCCATGGGGCTTCTTACACAAGCTACAGTAATCACAAAAAGTGTAAGAGCCCTTTTATATCATGTTTGGACTACAAAACCCTCAAAAATAGGGTAACTCAGATTATGATTTGTTGGTGAGCTATGTGGAAAAAATTATTAGCACCAGCTAATTCTTGGAGTCTTTCAAAAGAGAAGCGAGTTAGTTGGCAGTTAAGTACAAACCTTATAGTGTCAAGGTGAATGAGGTAATAAATTTTGATTGAAAAACTGATGAAGAGTACTGAAAATGGGTAAATGTATATTTAACTCAGGAAGAGTGAAAAGGAGTAGGCTGCTAATGGTTGACAAATCAACTATTACAGTTACAACAGATTCCAGTGTTTTTTTTGGTGACAGTCTAAGCATGAAATTCTTGAAGTTTTTTGTTGCTACATCAACCATTCTTAGCGGGCACGATGAATAAGAAGATTCTCTTGGGAGATTGTTGTTGTAAATTTTTTTTGGAATATCACAAGAGGGTCTAATTGGCTGGTGACACATGTGTTTTCTGGCCCGATGCTTGTTTGCTCCTTCTTCTTCTATAAGAAGGATTTCAAGGCCAGAAGTACGGGTTAGCAAATTATATATTTTTGGTTGAGTCTAGATCAAGTTACAGAGAAAATTGTAAAGTTTGATGGTTTTAGGGAAAATGCAATTTAGGTTTTGAGTCATTTTGTAGTAGGTTTTGAATTCATGGGGATTTGATGTTTTATGATAGTATTGACAGTTGAATTGATATGATTAATTCAAACTCATGTCTCTCCATTGTACAAGCATATCTAAATTTTGAATAAAATGATCAAGGGTTGTTTCGTTCATCTCACTCTTGTGGTGTGTATGATTCTTGTTTTAGATTTAATTCAAGGAATTAATTAAAATGCTTGAATGGGATTGTCCGTGGATATTTTCTGTATAAGGATTTGATAAGTAGTATTGGGTTAGAATACATATTGATGAGATCGTAAAGCAATGTTATCAAGAATCTTATATGTTATGTGTTAAATCTGTCATAAACCCTTAGATGCTTATAAATTTGACTCCTCCAATGGATATATGGCACTGATATAAGTTCTACTTATTTGTATGGTTTACTATTTGTTTTCCTTTACCTAGAGCTTGCTACAAATTGAAAATCAATGACTATCTTATACAGTGAAATGTTGTAGTTATCTCATGCTCCAAATAGTTGATATTATTGATAAACAACCAATTCTATTCGGTATTATCTTATTATATTGAGCTATTATATGAGATTATTTGTTGTTGTTAATGTTGTTTATGATGATGGTGTAGAGGTTGTAAATGCATTAAGGGATCACCCTCCTGGGTCTTGTCGAGCCCAAAGTGTAGGAGGTCTTTCAAATCCTCGTCAGTTGGTCCAGGTCCTAAGAGCTACCCTTTATTGGAATTGGCAATTCCATAGGTAGATTAGAAGATCAACCTGCTTACTGTAAAAACAACCAACACCTTGCATATGTTTGTGGTGGAGGTATTAAAGAAGAATTTTATGCCTCTATTTCCATTCATCAGATGTACCTTAGCCTAGCATATACTTGGGCTAATTCTACAATTGCTTCAGACTCATGCGATGAAGGCTATGTGTGATGAAATCCTAGACCTCAACCAAGATGTGGGTAGAGTATGGGAGTTTTCCCAAGACATGAGGCTGGTGGATAAAAATGTGAAAGACTAAGCTATTTTATTTTTTCTGTTTTATCTTATACCATTTTACGAGAATGGGGGTGCCAATGTACGAGAAGATCTTTGGAAACTAGGCATGAAAATTGAAGGTTAAAGAGAATGGGGGTGCCAAAATTATAGTACTCATTTCCCCTTGGTCATTGATTTTCCCTGAGTGCCCTCAACCTTATCCTCGACACTAGTATTGACCTTTTTTTAGTCCTCCAAACTCTTCCTCGGCATTGATATTGACCTTGTTTTCACTCCAAACTCTTCGTCAGTGCTAGTATTGACCTTGTTTTAACTCCAAACTCTTCCTCGGTGCTGGTATTGACCTTGTTTTCACTCCTCCAAACTCTTCCTCGACGCTGATATTGACCTTGTTTTCACTCCTCCAAACTCTTTGTCAGCGCTGGTATTGACCTTGTTTTAACTCCAAACTCTTCCTCGGCACTGGCATTGACCTTGCTTTCACTACTCCAAACTCTTCCTCTGCACTGGCATTGACTTTGTTTTCACTACTCCAAACTCTTCCTTGGCACTGGCATTGACCTTGTTTTCACTACTCCAAACTCTTCCTCAGTGCTAGTATTGACCTTTCACTTCTCCAATTTGATGAGCTACTAACTGGTTTCGTTAGCTTTTATAGTATGTTAATTAAGTTCAAAATTTTGGCACCATTTAGCTAGGTTTTAATATTCTACAATATAGTTAAGTATATATTAGTTATATTATACATAATAAATAATATAATTATTCAACTTATTATAATTATATATTATATTCTTTAACAAAATTATTAAATACGTATAAAATTATTATAATTAATAATTAATAATAAGTATATTTTTATATAATACAAAATATAATTAATATAATATATATTTAATGTAATAGTAATATATATTAATATTAGAGAGAGAAAGTAAATTTTGATTGGTTGTTTCATGTCAACAATCCAAGGATGCCATGTGTCCTTGGGGAGTTATGCTCAAGGTAGCATGCCATTTGATTAAAGATATGATAATTCTCCTCTAAGACCTCTTCAATGTACCCATTGCACACTTAAGAAGATAAAGATAAATATAGGGAAACAAATATAGAGAGAGAGGGAGATAATGACAAACATACAAATAGAAAGGGAGACAAAGAGATAGAGAGGGGTAGAGAGATAAAGAGATAAGGATGAATAGATAGAGATATAGGGAGAGTGATTGATATAGCTCTCCCTGTTGCTCTCTATATCTCTATATCTCCCACTATCTATGTCACTCGCACCTCTTCCCCCCTCTATCTATTGAGCTATCTCTCCCTCTCCCCCCTTTATCTCTTATTCACTCCATCTCTCCTACTCCATCTCTCCTACTCTATATCTCTATCTCTATTTCTCTTTTTATCTCCCTCTCACTCCTCTCTCTATCTATTTCTATCTATATCACTTTCTCTCCCTCCTCCTCTCTATCTCTTCCTCTCTATCTCTTACCATCTCTCCATCCCTATCCCCCCTATCCATCGAATCTCTATCTCCA
>VDFB02137009.1:24450-108371 GCA_007258455.2 Sequoia sempervirens
AGAGAGAGGGAGAGAGAGAGAGAGAGAGAGAGAGTTGATAGAGGGAGAGGGGGTAGGAGGGAGAGACTTGAGAGAGAGAGAGGGTAGAGGGTTTAAGGGTTAAGGGTTAATGGTTTAGGGTTTAGGGTTATGGGTAGTGATGAAACTTCAAAGTTTTGTTCTCTGTGTTCTATTTTATCCCGCCTTGTGTCTCTAGTCATCTATGGTGTTTGGGAAAAGCCTAAGGTTGGTGTTTTACCTTCATCTTCAAGTAAAATCCTAGTGTTCATCTTACACCTTGGATGGGATCTATTTGGCTATTACTTTTTGGGAAGGCTTTAAAACAACTTAAGCACCATTGCTTTGTCTAGGCTGGGCCCCCTTTTGTTTTATTGTTTTATTTCCTTCGACTGACTTTTTTTTTCCTAAGTCTTTTGTTGGTCCTTTGTTCCCTCGTTAAAACAATTTATGTCATTGTTTGTTGTTGACCTAGTGATGTCCACTTATTCCTTTAGGGGAGAGGGCCCAGTAGTCGTGCAAGCTAACTTTCTCAGCATGTAGCAATTGACTGGAATATCGTAGAACCTTCCTTTTTTTTTTGAAATGTAGACTGGTCTCTTATTTATCTATAACCAAGGTTTGGAGGCACGACTCATCATGAAACTCATCACATCAGCAGATCTTTTGAGAAGTGTCTAAAATTTGACTTTTTAAAGGTTCGACCAACACTTAATCATGGAACCCCCAATAGTTGAACCAAAAAAATATCATTTGTTTCTTGTAGAACATGATATTTTTATTTAAATTAAAATTAATATACAAGCTAAGTGGACCAAATACTTATTGATAACCATAAATATTTGATATCTCTACCTCTTATATTCAACACATATGGACTAATAGTTGAACACAAAAAATCTATTTGTTGTTATAAAAACAACACATAATGATTTAAAATACAACTTATATTGAACAAAAATGGACCAATAGTTGAACACTAAAACTTTTTGAAAATCCTTCACATTTAATGGGAAAATACATGTTATTTATTGTGCTCACCTTTTATATTTGTGATAGGACAAACTATTAATATAAAATTATCTAGTGCTTGTACATTGCTACCCCAATTGTTGTACACATAAGAACAATATTTTTTCACTATGATAACAGTACTTGTTTCAATGAGTGTCTTATTTTATTATATGATATACTTATAATGGAGAGTTGTGATATTTTATTTGAAACAAAAAAATACTTATTTCACTTCTTCATGAATGTATTTATGTTTTTTTCATATAACATTTAGAGGTTTTCATGTGTTCAAGTATGGGTCCATTTTTTATCAACATTTGATTTTTTCTTTATTTACATTTGGACTATTTATTTACAATATTTAGTATAAATATGTGGTAAGACTAGGTATTATCATTATGATTGAGTGTGCCCTCTACCCTAATAAATGTTTTTATTTTGCACCCTACATGACTACTAGGCCCTCTCCCCTAATAAATGTTTTTATTTTGTAGAGGGACAAGTTGGCATGGTCGTAGATCAATCGTCGTGTGATCTCAACCATTCCCCACCATCCCGCGATGACCCCACCAGTTGATTACGATATCACGGGCGAGCGCCACATATACTGGGCCCTCTTCCCTAATATTTTTTTTTATTTTGCAAAGGGACAAGTTTGCATGGTCGTAGATCAATCATCATGTGATCTCATTCGTTCCCCACCATCCTGTGATGACCCCACCAGTTGATCGCGATATCATGGGTGAGTGACACGTGTCTGATTTGGTGAAGCCAAAGGAATGATACATACTTTGATGTGTCTTTAATACATTATGCCACGAGTTACTAAAGCATTTATAAGATGCATGTGTTTTAAATCAATGAAGATGTTATAATCCGGGTAGAAAGGTTCTCAATGGTTAATAACAAGGCTGGTGACTGTGTTGAATGAACAGGATTGCTGATGGTTGAGATCCACTGTTTCCCTCCATCGCGTGATCAAAAATTGTGAGGTCTTTATTGATTACGATATCATGGGCGAGTGCCACATGTCTCATCTGGTGAAGCCAAAGGAATGATAAATACTTTGATGCATCTTTAATACATTATGTTGCGGGTTACTAAAGCAGTTATAAGATGCACATTTTTTAAATCAACAAAGATGCTATAGTCTCGGTAGAAAGGTGCTTGATGGCTAATAACAAGGCTGGAGACTGTGTTGAACGAATAGTATTGTCGATGGTTGAGATCCATGGTTTCCTGCCATCGCGTAATCAAAAGTTGCGAGTTCTTTATTGATTGCAATATCACGAGCGGGCACCACGTGGATCTCCTTGGCAATGAGTAATATGGTAAAAAATTGATATATTTATTTTATTTTATTTATTAAATACTTACTAGCATATATATTATTTATTAATAATATATATAAAATATCCTGAGAGATATCCTTTTGATGCATCTATTGTACTATTATAAAATAGGTTCCTTGACAAAGATATCTCTTGGCATATTTTGTATATATTAATAAATAATATATATATGCTAGTAGCATTTGCAGCACAACATGAAATACAAGATTAGAATTACTTTTAGTTATAGAATTAAGGTTAGGGTTAGATATATATTTAGTTAGGGTTGGGGTTAAAAATAGCGTCAGTGTTAGCTTTACAATGAAGTTTAGGGTTAGAGATAGAGCAAGAATTATTGTTGAGATTGAATCATAACCCTAGTCTAACCTTAACCTTAAACCTAATTGAACCCTAACCCTATTTGTAATTGAAATTTAAGTCTAACCCCAACCCTAACCCTATCATTGAACCTAAGCTTTAATCCTAGAACCCCAAATCTAATTAAATGGTAAACCTAACCTAACCTTAACCCTAATGTTAATCCCAACCCTAAGTCTATCTATAATTATAATCCTAATCCTTCTAATTTTTAAAATCCATAAAATATTTATTATCTATTTAGTTTTACTAATTATCTAATACAATTAAATTAAATTAAATTAAATATTCATTTTAAATTAATTAAACAATTATTAATTAGAATTTTAGAAATAAAGAAATAAGATCTATATAAATCAATTTTTTTTAAATTTTTTTTTTTCTTATCCAAATCATTTCATTTTCTAAAATTATACTAAATTCTAGATATCATAATTAAACAAAAAAATTTATTCTATTCTAAGCCTAACCCTAGTTAAACCCTAACCCTATTTGGACTCTAACCCTTACCTTAATTAACACTAAATCTAATTGTAATTGACCACTAAGCATAATTGAATTCTACCCCTAACCCTAACCCTAACTCTAACTAAACCCTAAACCTAACTCTAATCAAACCCTAACCCAAACCTACTTGATTAATAATCCCAACCCTAACCCAAACCCTAATTAAACTTTAAAACTATCCTTAATTAAGTATTGACCCTAATTGAACTTTAAAACTTACCTTAATTAAGTATTAACCCTAATTGAACAATAGTCCTAATTATATCATAACCCTAACTTTGAACTACAGTTGAACTCTAATCCTAACCCTAACACTAATTCTTATCCTAATTGAACCTTAACCTTGACCCTATTTGAACTCTTATTGAATTCATAACCTTAATTAAACCCCAACCTCATCCTCAATCCTAACCCAAATTGAACATTAATTGAACCCTAAACCTAACCCTAAGTGAACACTAATCCTAATTGAACTCTAACTTTTTAGTTGAAAATATTAAAGTGCCTTAGATTTTCCCATTCATCATCATTTATCATTCAATTCCTAATATAACTCCAAAAATTTATACTTTTATAATGTTTTAATACACACCTAATATTAAGGGTTTAGAGTTTAAGGGTTAAGGGTTTAAGGTTTAGGGTTAAGGGTAGAGGGGAGAGAGATAGAGAGTGAGTGAGAGAGAGACCGGAGAGAGAGGGAGTAGGGCAGGGAGGGAGAGACTTGAGAGAGAGAGAGGGAGAGTAGAGGGTTTGGCTCTTAAGTGGGGTTTGGGGGTTTCCATGGGGTTAAGGGCCATGGGCAGAGGGAGAGATAGAGGGATTCAAAGGAGAGGAGGGAGTAGGGAGAGAGATAAAGAGTAGAGGTTAAGGATATGGGTAGAAGGTAGGAGGGTTGGCAAGGAGGGAGGGAGATAGTGGAAGAGGAGTGGAGAGAGAGGACCACAGAGGGAGAGGGGGTGGAGGGTGGAGAGAGAGAGGGAAAGAGGAGATGGAATGGAGGGTGGAGGTTTATGGAAGACGAAGGGGTTTAGGGGTTTAAGGAAGACACATAGAGGGAGTGGAGAGAAAGATATGGCAAAGAATTAAGAGAGGGAGAGGGGTAGGAGGGAGAGACTGAGAGAGAGAGAGAGAGAGAGAGGGTAGAGGGTAGAGGGTTTAAGGGTTTAGGGTTTAGGGTTTAGGGTTATGGGTAGAGGGGAGAGAGATAGAGGGATTCATTAAAAAAAAAAACCCAAACTTATGATTTTCCCAAATGTAAAAGACTAGTAACATAAGACAGGACAGGAAAGGACAGATTCAAAAGATGCAACATACTGTGTTTATATGTCCTTCAATATTCTTAAGAAGATCCATGATCTGTTTATAAAGGAACCGACTTCATAAATGCATCAAGTTAAATTATACATATTTTAAACAATAAGGAAGCATTTCAAGTTTTTTTCAAGCCCCTCTCACCATAACCCTATTGGACAGTCACACATCATAGGAAGGTGAGTTGTTAGGTCACCCACATATGTGACAGGTGGTTGTCCAATAAGGATAAAATGAGGATACTATGTGTATTTATTACACATAACAAAAGAAGAGAAATGGTTTATCCAAGGTCATGATACAAGTACAAGGACAACACCTTTGAAAGAGCTAGCTACAAGAGGGAAAGGGGATTGATATTATTCATTCATGGGTGTACTGGTGAAAGTGAATGCAATAGGTAAAGGTCATTGTCATCGATAAGGACAACCAACAATGCATTTTATAATTGTCTCATGAAGGACAACAACAACAAAAAAAATCTAAAGTTGCACAAGGCTCTATTCAAGGCCTTCACAATCAAACATTAGGTGAACAAGTTGCTAGATAACATTCAATGAATGATGTTTTAAGGATTAAAGGCGTAAAAGGAAAATACATTCAAGAAACATCAACTCTAGTTGACACAGATAATATTCTTATTGAAAACATGTCATTACAGGAGGTTTATGACAGAAATGGAATCCTCATATCATGTGATCGAGATACAATTTCTATGCTCATAACCTTTCATGTAGGGGTTTTGGTCATCATGATTGATCCAACATGGATCATGATTGCATACAAGAAACAAAAAGTTACAAATGACAATTAAGTAGTTATGATTCAAGAGAGGTCTCATGTTGGAAGCCAAGGCCATAGTACAAGTGTATATGAACAACAACTATGAGGTTATGCTACAAGACAACCATGCAGGTTCATGTAGGACATCAAGCATTACAATGGTACAAGTGCATATGAACAACAATCAACAATCAGCAACAAGTAGTGAAGGAAGCAAAGCATAGTTGTATTTTTACCTTTTCATACCATTGATCATCCATTCCAACAATAGGCTATAATAGTGAAGGAATATACTTGCACAGGGGTGTTTTAATGAAGATATTCAACATAAAAACCATCATAAATCATGGTGGTTCAAGGGAACAAAGCATAGTCATGAATAAGAGCAGTACCATTAAAGGCTATAGGTTTGTCTTCATGTTATCTATGAATTTGAAAAAAATAAATCGACACTGGGTGACAACATGACTATAGCCATGAAATGGATTGCAGTGAGATAAATAATATAAATGGTTGTTGCCACTATCTCATTTTCTCTTTGGATAGTCATTACTAAGTCCTAACAAGTGAATAGCAAAGGGATAGATGCCAATAATATACCTTCATTTGACAAGTCCTACACTTTTGGTGATCTCATTGACCTAATAAGGCATTGCTTAGAAATCATTTCATCTCTTTTTGAAAAAATCAATAGGAGGACTGATGTATCCAATTGTAAGAAGAGAGCAATGTCCAAGGGAGGGGTAGTACCATCTTCTTAGGTACCACTGCTACAAGATGATAAATGACAATCCTTGTGTTTGTATGCATGGAGGTCCTAAAGCATACTTTGGGTAAGGTGCATTCATGGAATCTTTTGGTGAAAGGTTTCCCAAGCATGGGCAAAGATCCAGTGTTCCATCAGGCTATGCTGTATGATTCAGTATTTGTTTGTCTTTACCTAGAGCTTGCTAAAAATTGCAAATCAATGACCTATTTTATCTTGGGATTGTGTTGTAGTTATCTCATGCCCCAAATAGCTGATAATGTCGATGAATAGCCAATTATATTCGATATTATCCTATTATGTTGAGCTATTAAATGAGATTATCTGTTAATGTTAATGTTGTTTATGATATTGGTGCAGAGGTTGTAAACACATTAAGGGATCACCCTCCTGGGTCTTGTAGAGTCCAAAGTGTAGGATGCTTTTTTAAAGTCCCGATGAAATGGTTCGAAGTACTTTGATTGATAATCGACATTTAAGACTAACTGAAGAGATAAACAATTTCGACGGACCTAAACCTCGAACTATTAACTCGACCCGAACTCGAACGATTACTCGACGACCTCTCGATCTTCTTTGTCTTCGACTTTCCATCCCACTCATTTTACGTTTCTAACTCGACCTCTTTTCTGATCTTCTGTCTTCCTCGGCACTCTCTTGTCTTTCACTTTAATTTACCTTAATTTCTCGATCTCTGTTCCTTTTGAATAAAAGTGATGATTTTGATTTCGACTTTGACTTCAATCCTGGACGATTGATTTGATTTTGACGCCGATCTGGATCCTGACCCTGACTTTGATGAGCCGGATGTTTCGATCTGATTTATTTTGATCTTTTGAATGCTGGATTTTGATTGGATCCTGGACTGGATCTGATTTTGAGCCGGATGACCTGAATTTGAGGACTCTGGATTTTGATGGATATGGAGTTTTGATTTTGCCTCGATTCTGGATTTTTCTTGATTTTCTTGATGGGATCCTGAATCCTGAACTTGAAGCTGGACCTGACCCTGAACTTGATTTGTTTCGATGATTTGATGAAAGATTTTGAAATGCCGATTTCGGATCTTTGATTTTATCTCTCTCCCACTTCCTCCATCTCTCTCTCATTGAATCCCTCTATCTCTCTCCCTCTACCTGTTGGTTGTTTTTACTGTAACCAGGCTGGTCTTCTAATTTACCTATGGAATTCCCAATTCCAATCAAGGGAAGATCGAAGGACCTGGACCAACTAATGAGGATTTTAAAGACCTCCTACACTTTGGGATCTCCAAGACTCGGGAGGGTGATCCCTTAATGCATTTACAACCTCTGCAACATTATCGTAAACAACATTAACAATAACAAATAATCTCATTTAATAGCTCAACATAATAGCATAATACTGAATAGAATTAGTTGTTCATCAGTAATATCAACTATTTGGAGCATGAGATAACTACAACACATTCCACAGTGTAAAATAGTCATTGATTTGAAATTTGTAGCAAGCGCTAGGTTAAGACAAACAAAATATTGAACCATACAAATTATTACAACTTACATTAGTGCCATATATCCATTGAGGGAGTCAAATTCATAAAAATATTAGGGTTTATGACAGATTTAACACATAAGATATAAGATCCTTGAGAACTTCCTCCAAGATATGATAGGATATTTTATGGAACTACCAGTTCATGGAAAGTTCTTGAAGTTATTCTTCACTTGAAGTATTCTTTTCCATGAACACTAGTTTAGGTTTGTATATTTTGTATATATTTTGTACATACTTGGGGTTGTTTTGTCCAAATAGTCCCTTTTTGGTCATCTCTGCATCTTGGCCTACTCTACCTGAGATTCTAGATTCTCGCTTCATTCCAGTGGAATGAATGTCCCCAACTAGAGCCACTGATGGAACTTCAATATTTTTCTCCTTGTTTTTCACTCATGCCTTGCCGTATGTCTCTGGTATTTCATGGTGTTCGTGTTTTCTAAGGGTTGGGGTTTTAGCTTTGTCTTCATGTAAAACCCTAATGTTTATTTCATGCTTTGGATGGGTTCTATTTCGCTGTTACTTTTGGTGGGGTTTTAAAACAACTTATGTCATATCAGTTCGTCTAGGCCTTGTCCCTTTGATTTTAATACTTTATTTCCTCCACAGGGTTTTATTTCCTAAGTCTCAGTTGGCCCCGTGTTTCATCTTTTAAAAAAAAAATTATGTCATTGTTTACCATTGGGCTAGTGATGTCCCCTTGTCCTTTTTAATGAATGTTTTATTTTGCAGAAGGGATCGAATTCGCACTACCGTTGATCAAATTGCCTTCAGATATCAATGGTTTCCCACCATCGCGTGATCAAAAGTTGCAAGATTTTTACTGATTGCGATATTGTGGGCAGTTGCCATGTGTTCTTCTGGGGGATGAAATTGTGTGACCATTGATAAACTACTGTTTGATCTTAGCCATTGTCCGCCATCCCGCGATGGCCCTACCATAGTGCTTTGGTTGATCACGATATCACGGGCGGTCACCACATGTCTCATCTGATGAAGCCGAAAGAATAAAGGAAATGTCGTGGAACATTAATCCGACCTTAAATACATTAAAAGGCGGGTTACTAAAGTGCTCTTAAGATGCACATGATTCAAATTGATGGATGTGTTATAATATTGATGGAAAATATGCTTGAGGGTTAATGACAGGGCCGATGACTGTGTTGAAGGAACAAGATCATTGATGCTCAATATCTACAGTTGCTCGCCATTGTGTGATCCGAAGTTATAGGATTTTTACCAATTGCGATATCGCAGGCAACCACCACGTGGACTTCCTTCACAGTGTATGGTATGGTGGGCCCCTTATGGCCATGTTGCAAATTGTATCAACCTATTTTGAAGGTAGACATTGATGATTTGATCAAAATGAAGGATCGACAGCTCGAATTTAAATCTGCATAAAATATGGTTAGAGTCATTCGTATAGCGCGTGAGTGAGCTTTAATGGAAGATGAGACATTTACTAGCACAATTTGATTGAAATAAAATCAATTCTCCTACTATATGTGTGTCACAAAGCATTCAGGTATTTTGCAAAGTAGTTTCAGAGCTGAGAGCAAGGTTGTGAACCCTGATAACTAAAATTTGGGATTTCTGCGAAAAGAGTCGTGAGTTAATTTATGTGTTTCCCGATCACTCTATGCTTGAATTAAGGAAAATATTTGTTGTAATTATCATAGGGCTTGTTAATAAATGTTTAGGGCTATAGTTTATTTAAATTGTGGGAAATTACAATATTTTGTTCTATAATTTCATATCTTTGGTTAGTCCTAGCTATTTGAAGTGTGAAGTTATAAGAAGAACTAGTTTGTCTGAGATGGCATCACCCAAGCAACATTCTTGCTAGATTGAATATTTAAAAAGAAACTTGTATGATGATTTCCTTGATCAATTGCCCTTGTCAACAAATGATAGAAAGAAGGGTTTGGTTTTGATGTGAGGGAAAATCCTAGGGGAGGGGTTAGTATACAATTGTTCCAACATAGCCGATGCTAGGGTTCCTCTCACGGGTTTGGAAATGTTCAGATTGTGGTATGGAAAGAGGAATTTTTCTCACCCTTTTTCAAATGGATGGATGTATGATATGGGGAAGTTGGTGGTACCAAATATTTTCCCTGATGTAGACCTGCTTAGGGCAGTAGCTGCAAGATATGACCCTGTCACATGGGTAATTAGGGATAATGATGGAAAGGTTTTGTTAAGCATTAACAAAGATGATATTCAACAAATTTTTGACTTGAGTGAATTGAGTGAGGATTTGGTTCCTATCAACCTTGAGAAAATGAAGTAGGAATATGCAAAGTTGAAGTCTCTTTTTAGAGCTAAATTGCTTCCACCTCATTTGGCTAGGGTAGGAGGTTCAATATTTTGGGTTTCAGTCCTGGTGCGATGATGCCCATTGCATATATGTTCATGAGGGTGCAAATACAACACCCTAACTTCTCTGTCACATATGACTTTGCTTCTTTCTTGGTTGAGAGGATACATGACTTCTTCTCTGAGAAGATGAAATTAAGGCAATCAGTTGATGGAGAAAGATTTCCGATACAGATATGGGCTACAAATTTATCTTGTAATTAGGAAAACACTAGTTATGTGCAATTTGATAGTTGTTTTGCTTTTAGATTGAGGGCTAGATTGATGGTGAATGTATCTAGGATTCCTGAGGAATTACATGATTTCCTCAAGCCAAAGGGGAGGAAGCCATAATTAAAAATCAGCCATAACTAGGGTGACATTATCGCATAACCAATCAACACTTTTTTGAGGGTATATGGTTTTCAAGGATCCCCTCATATACTACCATACAATGTGCTACCAAGAGTGGGGTTTGCAGAGGTTATGTGGTAGATAGGTTGCATCCATCGGGACAACCTCACAGGGAGGGGTAAGGGAACATTTTTCCCTGATTATACAGTGGTATCTGATTTTTTCTTTTCAAAAGGAGGTTGGGTGCACTTTGAGAAATTCTTTGAGGATTATCATTTGAGATATGGTCCAAAGAGGCAGCATGATCTTGAGGGTTTCTTTACCCTTTTTAGAAAAAGAATAAAGGCTAGAAAGTTTGTGCATGAGTTCAACTTTCCTGAGGAACTGATCAGAAATGAGTTCGACCTAAATAAGCAGGAGTTGAACAAGGAGAAATGGATAGCTTATGATAAACTATTAGATATTGTGCACAAAATGGATCCAAAATATGATCCACTATTGGAGTTCAATCCCCACCATAAGAAAATTGATTTTCTGATAGAGAACTTCAAAGAGATTATGGGCACTTTGAGAACCAAAATAGTAAACTTAGAGTTGAGTTTGGGTGTACAAGAACAAGGTGCTAGACCATTTGAAACAAGTCCAACATACCAGCCTACATAAAAGTGGCCCATTTATAGGAGAGAAAAGGATAGCAACAGTGATGAGGAAGAAGTGGAAAGAAAGGGGAAGTAAATTATGAAGTTTCCTTCACAACCAGGTCCAAAATTCAAAGTTACTGTGGAAATTAAGATCATTGATTTAGAGTCATCATCAGAAGATAGTCCCCCATCACCACCATCTGAGCTAAGCCCTAAAAGTAAAAGAACTAATCAACCAAATGAGAGTTTGATGGATGAAATTATTGTTACTGATCAAGACATGCAAGTTGGTATGCCTTCCCCTCCTAGGCCAACTGAATTGGTTTTATCTGATTTAGATATGAAAGAAAAAAGTGTACAAGATGCAAGAATGGAAGCATGTAAGGAGTTTCTAGACGACAATGCATTTGTAAAGACTCCTGTATTCTTGCAATTGGTATGGAGGATGAAGTTTGAAGAATATCAAAATAAATGTAAGGAGAGAAGAGAACTAAGACCTGATAGGTCAGACTAGGAGAATGATGATGAAGTGAAAGCTAAATTAATAGAAGAATTTAAGAACATCACTCCTGAGGAAGGCAGAAATTGGTGAGTCAGGCTGGTGTATTGATTCTGCCTGAATGGGACATTGCAGACACAGTGGCCTTTAATCCTATTATGAAGTCCAAGCATCCCTTGCAAGAATCTAAAGAAGAAGTCAAGGTAGCACTTCAAGAATCTGCTTTCAATGAAGAGTATGAAACCTTGGCAATTTGGGCATTGACCCCACAAGGGAGAAAGCCAAATATTACAGAAATTAATCCAAAATTCAGAGGGGGATTAATAATAAAGAGAGCTTCAAATACCTCAACCACCAAGGCCACTAGTTTAATTGTGAATGTGGCCAAATTGGCACAAAAGACTACTGAAAGGGAGGAGGCTGAAAAGAAAAGCCTAATGGAGAAGTATAACCTTTTGATTGAAGAATACAACAAGATGCAACAAAGGAATGTTGAGTTGTAAACTGAGGTGGAAAGGTTTAGGTATAGACAGATTGGGGAGACATCAAGTGCTCGAGGGACCAGTACATTACCTTCCACAACAGGGTCAATACCTCTTGCTTCTCCAATTGTTTCCACACCAAGGTCTCGCAGTCATAATCCTTCCTTCACCCCTTCTTTAGAGGAAATTGATGAAGAAACAGAGTACTCTGTTGATCCTACAAAGAAGCATCTCTTGCAAATAATTGATGAGTTACATGCATCTTTGAGGTAAGTGACGAGGGATCTCTTTCAAAGCAAAAAGAGATTGTTACTACTGTTTTAAGGCATTTGAATGAAAAGGTTGATAATAAATTGCTATCTATACACTATTTCTATTCTTCTCTATTAGATACAATAAAAAATATTGATAGGGATCAGGAGGTAGTGATACCATTGATTGAAAATTGGATCCCTAGGGCCAGTGATTTGGATGCTATGTATAAGGCCTCAAGGTTTGATACAAACAATAGGCCCCAATCATTAAAGCCTACTCATGTGTTAGTAAAATCATTGCAAGGTTTTCAGACCTTACTAGATGACTTGAGTAGGAAGATTAGGGAGTTGGTGAAGAATTTCAATGATTGGGGTAAGACATTGTTATCTGATATAATTGATGAGTAGGGGACAATCAGGTCATTCCAACAGTGGCAGGGTCAAACAGATGAGGTCATCAATAATCAAATCAAATTAATTTGTTATAACTCAAATTATGACTTGTTGATGAGTTGTATGGATAAAACCATTAGTACCAGCTCATTTTTGGAATCTTTTAAAAGAGATGCAAATCGGGTAGTAGTAAAATACACACCTTATAATGTCAAGGTGAATGAGGTAATTAATTTTGACTGGTTGATTGATGAAGAATATCAGAGGTGGGTAGATAAATATTTGACTGAGGAGGAATAAAAGAATGAATTACTAACAGGTGGTAAATTAGATGTTGCAGTTACAACGGCCTTCGGTTTTGCTTTGATGGCAGTCTCGGGTGGGTTTCTTGTGGTTTTTTGTTGTTGCCTCAATTTTCTTTAGCTAACATGATGAACGAGAATATTCTCCAGGGTGATGGTTGTTGTAACAATTTTTGGAATATCACCAGATGCTTCATTTGGCTGGTGACGTGTACTTTCTAGCATGATGCTTTTTTTCTCCTTCATTTTCTATAAGAAGGGTTTCAAGGTTAGAAGTATAGGTTAGCAAGTTAGATAATTTTGGTCAAGTCTAGGTGAAGTTGCAGAGAAAATTGTAAAGTCTGATGGTTTTAGAGAGAAATACAATTTAGGTTTTGAGTTATTCTATAATCTATTTTAAATTCATGGGGATTTAATGTTGTATAACAGTACTAGCATTTGAGTTGAAATGATAAATTCAAACTCATGTCTTTCCATTGTACATGCATATCTGAATTTTGAATAAGATGACTAAGGGTTGTTTCATTCATCTCAATGTTGTGGTGTGTATAATCCTTATTTTAGCTTTAATTCAAGGAATTAATTAAAATGCTTGAATGGGATTATAGGCGGATATGTTCTGTATAAGGATTTGATAAGTAGTATTGGGTGAGAATGCATACTGATGAAATTGTTGTGCAATATTTTCAGGGATCTTATAAGTTATATGTTATGTATTAAATTTGTCATAAACCTTTAGATGCTTATGAATTTGAATCCTGCAATGGATATATGACACTGATCTAATTGTACTTATTTGTGTTGTTCAATAATTGTTTGTCTTTTCCTAGAGCTTGCTACAAATTGAAAATTAATGACTATAATTTAGTATGGATTGTGTTGTAGTTATCTCATGCTCCACATAGTTGATATTATTGATGAACAACCAATTTTATTCAATATTATCCTATTGTGTTGAGCTATTCAATGGGATTATCTGTTATGTGTTAATGTTGTTTAGGATATTGGTGTAGAGGTTGTAAACACATTAAGGGATCACCCTCCTAGCTCTTGTAGAGCCCAAAGTGTAGGAGGCTTTTTAAAGTCCTCATCAGTTGATCCAAGTCCTTCGACCTTCCCTTGATTGGAATTGACAATCCCATAGGTAGATTAAAAGACCAACCTGGTTATAGTGTAAAAAATAAACCAACACCCTCTACCTTTAACCCTAAACCCTAAACCCTCTACCCTCTATCTCTCTCCCACTCAAAAATATAAACCTTTCCTTGTATTCTTTTATAATTTTCATTATTCTTATTTATTTTACACCTACATTTACAAATACACATACATATGCATTTACTATTTTCATTTCTTTCTCATGTAGTTCAATAATTTGATTGATTTCATATTATATGTGTTGAAGACTTTAGAATTTCAAATACATTAATTTATGGATATGTTGTATCTATAACACTACAAAACCATATGGTGTTTGCATTTACACTTGCATTTAGAAATATACATTTATATACACAGATATAGATTTCTATAATGATATGTTGTCTTTATTGTTCTAGGAGAGCATCCAGTAATTGTATTTACATTTACATTTAAAAATACATATACATACATACATACATACATACATATGTGTGTGTATGTGTGTGTATGTGTGTGTGTGTGTATGTATATAATTTATATTCAGTGTTCAGAAACAACCCATTAGGTCTGCACATGGATAAAAATTCATAAAATCAGATCTCCCATACATGTTTTGCTGAAACCTAGTCTTGAACCTCTCATTTCACATGCTTTTCTTCACAACACTCTTGAGGACAACAACTATACCTTCTTTATTTCTCATTATACGACCTATTCATGCATACTAAAATTATAATAGTATCAATGGGGCCTCTTACACAAGCTACAATAATCACAAAAAGTGTAAGAGCCCCTTTATATCATGTTTGGACTACAAAACCCTCAAAAATAGGGTAATTGGGCTGTATGCAAAGAAATGAAGCTTTCTAACTCAAATCAATGCCTTAATCCTTCAAATTAGATTCAAATCAAAGCTAACACATATCTTCACGGCCTGGAATTGATTTCACATCAAAATATGGCTGCATGTGACCATACAGTGCTGCATAACAGGAAAAATATAGAAATTTTGAAGAAAAACATAGATTTTCGAATGTCAAGTGCTTGTATTTTAAATCCTCAACCATCAAGAACCATTACAATGATCACTTTATGCCTTTTAAAGGCCTTTACATGTCAATCACTAAACAACCACCTCTACAACTGACTTTTTAATCTCATGATCACATGAAACATAAAACACACTAATTTCAAGGTTGTTAACATCACTATTGAAATGTTTTAATTTTTTGACCTTTCAAACATTAAAAATTACATCACTAAATTAATTATGTAATGGCATAAAAATTAAAAACATGATGAATTAATTATATAACCACATAAGTCAAATATAATTCTATCAAGAAATTAATATCAAATAGATAATATAATTGCATAACTCAAACATTTCAATGCCATTGATCTTCTTCATCCAACTCTTCATTTGATCCAGATTCGACATTATAAGGATTGGTCATATCATCATCATCATCGATATCAGTTTTGATAATGTCATCATCCACACGGATATCATCTTCATGAACATTAACTCCTACATCATCATGATCTAGTTCCTCCTCTTCAACATCTTCATTAGGGACATCATCAACTAATTGTTGATCCTTATCATATCTACATTCTCTTCTAGTTCTTCAGTATCTTCTTCTTCCACCACATTATACTTTACCAGCCTTCCTCTTGGATCATGTCTAACAACAAATGACCAACCCAGTTTACCTAGAACCTTTGAGTAAAATACCTGCTCACATTGTCTTGGAAGAACATAGGGCTCATTTCCAGCTCGCTTAATCAACTTTGTATTAACCATGGTAAATCCTTTATCATGTTTAGTAATAGTTCTCTAAGGATCATTTTCATTTAATCATAGCCTGTACCATAGGACAACAAACGTAATTAATCTGAAGGACTTAAAGTCACACTCAAGTATATCATCCAAAATCCCATAGTATCAATTTTCTGAGACTTTTGTATGTATGTCACTTCTAGATGAAACATTAGTCACCTGAAAGACTGCAGTTATATCACAATCACAAGTTTTCTTCATATCATCCAAAATTTTGATTCAAAATTTACAACCATTGCACCACATAGCCTTGTGGTGTTTCACCTGCAATATGTCAAACATGTAAAAATTATTGCAATATCATCAGTTGATAAGCATTAATTCTTGACCAAATGTATGCAAAGAAAATAATCTCAACATATATATACATCAATATAATTGAAAATAATTAAATAATATGGGTGATTAATCTATTTATACGTACATTTTTATCTCTTAAACCATATGCTAAATCAATTTCCCTTTGTGTAACATTGGAATCTCGATTACAATGAGCTTCTTTAACCAATGAAGCCACACCTTCTCATGTTAATGCATGACCAGATTGTTGACATCGTTCAATCCATACCATCATCCAATCAAGATTGTTGGTGACGTAAAAATGTAGTGCATCCCACTCTTGACCAACTGTATAAAAAAAAATTGAAATTCATAAATGACGTGTAATTAGTTAAATACCACAATATACGACCTCAATTTATAATTGATGTATATTGAAGATTAAAAATTAAATAAGTACAATATACATAAAAACCATATGTAAAATATATTCCAATTAATTGCCATGACCATCTTATAATTACCTCACTTTCCTCAATCTCACTTTCCCCATCAGGTACTCCCCTTCGAATTTGTTAATGAGTTGGGATCGCAAATGCAATCCACATGGATCTTTGCTACAAACTTAGGAAGATATTCACTAATGTATACCATGGTTGGGTATACCATATATCCCTCCACCATAGAACCCTCAGGATGTGCTCTTTATCTAACCAAATCCTTAAAAAATTTCAAGTTCCTCTCAACCATCCACATTGACCTTGTGTCTACAGGTCCACACAGTTCAATCTCCTCAACTTGGTGTATGAGGTAGTGTTCTTGTGCATTGAAAAATGTTGAAGGTAGACACTTTTGCATTTCACACATTAGATGAGGAATTTTTCTCTTCCAATAATTTATATCTTCTTTATGGATTTATTTAGATGACATCCATCTAAAAGTGATTCAAGGCACAAATATATTAACGAGATTTAACAAAAATATACAGTATATTACATAACAAGTAAAACAAATGGAAATTATAAGATGTATACAATGAATAAAACAAATATTGCTCTTACCTCATGTATTTTACATGATCATATATAACTTGCTTGACATTGTTGTCAAAGTTTTATGGGAGAGATAGAGGTAGAATGTACTAGAACAATTATAAAATGATCTTTTCATTATTTTTCCAAAAGTAGTAAACACAATGCACTGAAAAGTACATGCATTATACAAGTGTATCTAATATACCAGAATAATTACATTAATGAAGGTATGCCAATCATGCATTTTCATCCTTGACCCAAATTCACCTTTTTTTGTTATTATATTGATTATGTTTGCAACAAATCTTGTGGGAAATCAAATTTTTTGTATGACTTCTTTTATAGCATTGCTTTGCTGCTCTATTAATAACCAAGGAAGAGCACTTATACTAATTTGGTCTCCATCGCTATTTAATTGAATAAAATTTTTCTTTGCATGATTGGCTTCCTAAATGTCACTACAAATTTTGATAATTTTTTCTTTGTCATGCGTTCCATCCAATATTTTCCATAACGTTTATGTTATATTCTTTTTGATATGCATTTTATCAAACAAATGCATAATTTGTAGCTGATCATAGTAGGGCAACCTAGTAAATTGTCTGGGATAACTTTTCACTCCCTATGGAAGCCAGCCATTAATGCCTTGACGAATTTCATGAAGCATATAAGTTAAACAAATTAACAACGACAATCATTTTCAATTACAACATGAGTAAACACAGCACAATATAAAAATATAAATTCAAAATATTTCATATATGATAGATAAACAATTTGATCTGATGTATAACCTTGATGATTAATTCTATTATATTCCAACTTCCATAGGCGAGGTGTCATTCTTCGTGGTTTTGATGTAGTCTCCTCTTTCCCATTGAAAAGATATTTTTAAGTAGTTCGATACTTATGATTTCTATGGAGGAAGTTCCTATACTCATCAAACACCTGCTTTCCTAAACTTGTTGAACGACGAGATTTCATCTTTGGACCACAAATTGGACATGCAAATTTTCCCTTTGTTTGAAGACCTGCAAGATGATATATAATTAGATTAAATATGTCAATTTTTATAATTATATATAATGAATAGATTATTTTAAAAACATTCATGATATCTACTTCATCAAATTAAATATTGTTAAAGTGCAGTCGAACATTATAACATACCACAAAAATGTGTTAGCCCTGGGGCATCATGAATTATCCATACAAGCATTGCATGGAATTGAAATTGTCTTTGTCCTATTGGTCTGGAGATATCATACATAGTGACGCCATTCCATAACTTTAGTAACTCGTCGATAAAGAACAGATATATACATTCATATCTTTAACTTGTAGTACTTACCTAGTTGAGCAGACATAAACATTACATAATTATTATAACCATTTTCTTGCACTATATATAAGAATTAAATGTACATGACTATTGAATAGAAAAAAAATATAAGTCATTATGCAACAAATAAGACAAATAAGATGCTACTAAGTTAAAGAAAATTGATGTAAGAAAATACCTAGAACAATCATTGAAAAAATTATGTGCTCCCTCTTTATTGACATCCATGGAGGAATGTTATTGTTGATAACAAAAACATGCCACACTGAGTAAATAGATCTCAGCTCTTCAAATGGATTGACACCGTCCGCTCCCAATGAAATCCTGAGATTACGAGGTTCTTCTTTAAAGTGTGGCCATTTTCCTCCATGTCCCTAAATGCAAAACCATTCACAAGCATTCGAAGAATGTCATCTCCACTTTTATTCCTTGCATGGTAATCCATAGAATTGTGCTAAGCTTTAAATTGCCTAAATAATAATCATTGCATCACGTGGAATAATGGAAATATAATGAAGAACCTTCACAGAGGAACCTTTTGTTACTTGATCTGTTTGATATCTACTGATATGACATTCTGGGCATTCTATTGCAAATTCTTGTTGCTTATGATATATAATATGATCATTGGGACATTCATCTATTGCTTGATACTCCATTCTGATATCTTTCATAATGGCACATAAATCTTGATATGAGCAAGGTAAAATATTTGATGGTGGTAACAAAAATTCACCAATCAATCTACAACAAAAAATAATTTGTTCATATAAAGAATATTAATGG
Source organism: Sequoia sempervirens (assembly GCA_007258455.2). Taxonomy (NCBI): domain Eukaryota; kingdom Viridiplantae; phylum Streptophyta; class Pinopsida; order Cupressales; family Cupressaceae; genus Sequoia; species Sequoia sempervirens. The sequence continues at coordinate 43,781 of VDFB02137009.1, forward strand.
TACATATTTCATCCTTTATTTACTAGTGATGAACTAACAACAATTAAAATAGATGAAAAAAGATGACATATGACATACCTTAACATCCGTGAAATTGCTATGTTTGATAGACCATTCATAACCTTCAAGTTCAACATCAACAATACAGTAGAGACAATTGTTGTTTGGGAGCCTTCATAAAGGGGCTTGTATGCCTTCTAAGGTACAAATAAAATCATGAACATCATCAAAGTAATCTCGATCATCATGATCAGTTGCGCCACTAAATGTGTCATGGATCAATAAATGTGTCATGGATCAATGTATTTGTACCATCATCTTCAACTGTGTTTTTTGGCTCATGATCATCTTCTTCCATAGGATCATTAACTTTATCTTTGATATTCACAGCTCCATGTTCATCCGCTTGCAAAACCACATTCTCTGAGCCGTGATAATCCATATCATCTTCCCTAGGGCACCCAACCTTTATAATAATGGTTGACACAAATAAACCATGATCATGATCAAGTGATTATATATATATATATAATGTTAAAATGATATAAATATTTAGAAATTCAATCAATATAAACACATATAATGAACAACTTACCAATGGCTGAGGATAACTATGCCCCCTTCAATGTGACCATGTGCCTACAATGTTTCTGACTATTGTGATTAAAGTCATCTTGTCTTTAAGCCCTTGCAATTATTGTAAGACAATAACATTTCTCATCACCCTTTCTTTTCAATCTAGCCCACAATCTATCAAGTGTCTCTTTATTTTGTTTTGGACTAATATTATCTGACATGATTTTTCTTTACCAAGCTTGACTATTTAGATCTTCAAAAAATATCAAACTCACACTCCAATATTTTTTATTCATAGACAGTTAACATAATCTAATAATTTTGATATTTTACACCAAAAAAATTTGGCATGCAACCACCCCTGCAAAATAGAAGATAGTCTGAAGTTAATAACCCCAAAAAACACTTTAAAATGCTAATTCCAAAACTTATTGAATTCTGATTTTACTATGATTTCTAACTGTTAAGACTCCTAAAATCATAATATTGAACTTGATAACAAACTTCCTACAATAATGGAGGTAGCGAGCTAGTAAGAGCAAGTGACCCATTCCTCAGAGCAACAAGTCAGAATCATCATTGCTAATGTCAATAAAGATTTATCCTTTTAGTTAAAGATGCAATGTCACTTCTTATGACGAGCTTATCCCTAGGGCCCTCAACATTGAGAGAGCCCTAATAAAAAACAACAGAAGCATTGGTAAGAGCATGATTAGGTACAAACCCTAGGCCTCCGTAGAAACATAAACAATAACTATAGCGGATTAGTGAGGTTGCAATACCAGAAAGATTGAGACAATTGTAGGTAATAACAAAATCTTGCAATCTAAAGATTGTAGCCAATAACAAGCACACTATGTAGCTTAGTGACATTTGTAAATGCAATCTACGGTAAGAAGAATGACAGTCACTTGAGATGTGACAGTCAAGAAGAGGTTGAGTAATGACAAGATAATAAAGCTCAAACCTTGCATAGTAAAGTGGAGATTTTAACAGTGAGTTTCCTTACCCCCTTGCTGACCTTAAGGGTTTTTCAAATGCTTTTGGTAGTGTTAGACAAGGAAAATGCAATCAGGGAATGACTGTCCAAATGAAGTAACAGTGGTAATCATAGGTTCAATGTTTCTTCTTAGCCATTAATGTATAATGAAGGTAGTGGATTGCATGTTTGAGCAGTGTTTTGAGACTCATCAAAGATGGGAGAATAGTGAATAATACCTTGTGGACTGTGAAGTAGTGTCAATAAGGTTGAAGGATCTTAAGAACTACAATACCATGAAACAATGAGTCCCATGTAGTAAGTAGGCAGTCTATAGGGCATAGTTTGATTTTATAGAAGGATGCTCATGAAAGGAATCTTCAAGTGATAGTGAGTGAGCTTTTTGAGATTGTAGTTGAGGGGGCAATACCCAGTCTTAAAGGAAGTTAGCAAAGCAGTAAATGTGCAAGAAAATCAAATCATACACAACAATTCACAATGTTATCTTCCATAATGCCTTGAGTTTGAAGACAAAAATTCATTGTATCTTCATGATGAAAGTGGTGACCTTAATGGTCAATCACCGACAACCATGATTTTAAAACATGCTATTGTGCTTATGGAGGCAACATTTTAAGCAAGGCAGTGAGTGGTGGTTTGGAACAATGGCAGGTATGAAGGACTTGCTATATGCATACTATGCAGTCTAGCTTAAGACAGTGTTCTTAGAAGAGATTGAAGGTGGATTATGGAACTCAAGGGTTACCATGAAAAGGATTAAAGCAAAGACTGAGATCTATTTAAAATCCACGGTCATGAAGATATTAAAGATGTCACATGCAAAACCCTAGTAGCTGGAGTAATGAATACAGTGCCAAAGAGGATAGTGTGCTGGGGCAGATTTAGGAGATCTCCACATTAGCTAATTACAGGGAAATACATCATTTATTTATTTTTTTAATTAAAAGAAATCATTCTAAACCCATATAGGATACATTGATACTTCAAAATCCTCTGAAGGAATTTGAGATTATGCAAATATATGTCAAGTAACATTCATAAGGTTTAGAAAATCTTGATCACTCTCTAGAATATCCCATTAAACATGGGTTGTGCTTGAATGCACTACATAATTGATATAACACAACCACTCTACATATCAACCAAAGTTATAGGCTCTTTATTGCAGCAAGAGGTAATCACTCTTCGATCATGCTATAATTACATCCTAACCTGTTAAACTTGAGACAACCTGAATGCACCCAATGATGATTGACACCTACATTATACAACCTTAATTAACTACAATATATGAGTGCCTCCATTTCTATCACAACATAGCCACATTAAACTTGGGTCACACATGAATGCATCATGTATTTGTTATAGCACAACTGTGCCACATGACCAATAGAGTTATGGATCGCATAATTACAGTAACAAGAATCTGTTCCTTGGTTGTGATCTTATGGTGATTCCACACAACAAAATCTGGACATAAAATTCTCAAAACCCTTAACCTCTAAAAATGAAATCTGATGAGATGTTGCTTTAAAATATGATTTTCAAACCTAGAACTACAAATATGACTTCACAACTGAATTCTGCAAAAAAGACAATGACTACCCTCAACCTGGTGATATCTTCTTGAATTTTTTCTGATTTTTCCCAAGAAAATCGTCCTTAGTTCTCCACAAACTATCTCAAGTAGAGCAAAACACTGTCGCAATAAATTAGGCACGAACTTGAGCACTATTCTTTATGTCGTCCACAATTTGATTTTTTTCTATTTTTCATGTTTGTCGAAAATTCAACAAAAATGATAACCAACATTTCGACGAACCCCAGGTTAGTCAAAATTTCGACGAACGTCGGGGATAAACTTTCAAAAAATTGAAAATTACACATCAAATTTTACAAGCACCTGACGAACATCAAATTTTACATATTTTGTTGGACAGTTTCATCGGATTTTGCAGTCAAATGAGTTAGTGTGTATCTTTGTATCTAGTTTGTTAGTTCAGTCGAACAAGACTGTGTGTTGTGTTGTTTAAGGGTGCATACAGAACCTACTCGGTGTCCAAATGAAACCCCCTTATTTAAAAGCTCACATTGTTTTGTGCCTAGTTGTGAAGCAATCTGGTGAAGTATAGAGTGGTTTTCTTTTATTTTATTAAATCTTGGTGCATGCGTGGAGAATACCTAGGAGAAATTTTATTTTTCAGTATTTTGATGCTTTTTTTTAGATTAGATGTTTAAATTTCTTAAAATTTTCCAAAAAAGAGATAAATGAATGAAAATTTATTACAAATCTTTCATTTCTATGAAATTGTTGAATGCTTAAAGTTAAATCTACTTAAGTGATAGCAAAAAATTTTGATGTTCATGAAATATTATTGCAAATCTTTTGATTTCATGAGATTATTTTATGATTGAATTGAAAATCTTATATCTAATATGTATCTTTCTTGAAGAAATTGGAGATAACCATAGACCCCTTGAGATTAAAGTAATATCACATCATACCCTAAAGAGAACCTAGTATGGTCAAGACCTGACTACCAGAGCCTTGGGATTAAGCTAAGTCAACCTTCTCCTATTATTTAGACACCTTAGGTTGCATTGGTTCAGTCTTTCAAGTAAAGATAGGTTCTTTGTGATTTTCCTGTGAGGATTTTATCTACACTGTTGTTGCAAGTAGCATCGTCATCAACAAGTTGGAATAATAAGTGTTGCAAATGAGAGTGAAAAGGTGAGTTTTGTATAGTTGCATGGGTGAGAAGAGTCATTAATCTTAGAATCCTACCACAATGACACATGTCATGGGTAAAGACTTCCAATATTTCTCATTTGAATTCATAAAGTATGGGGACACTAGCACACCATGTAGATGTTCGCACACACACATGTGTCCAACTCATAATTTTATGAGAAATGAGGTGGCAGGCTAATGTCGCTTCATCATTGGTCCTTATGGAGTTGAAATCATGAAATTCCCTCATAAGGTTCTTGTCATAAATATGGTTGATGAGGACAATTATTAGTTAGTTTTTTATTGTTTTAGTACATGCTTTTAGACATCTCTAGATAGTCATTTCATGCATATTCATGAACTTTACTATCTTTTATGATCATCATGCAAACTTGAACGTGCTTTTAAGTATATGGAAATATGATATTGGTATGGTAGTTATTACATGGTTAATATGTGAATATGTATGGAATGAAATGAATATATACATTTAAACTATGCTTTTTAGTATTGTGTAGATGTTTTGTGAACTAACTCTTTACAGCCAAGGAGCCAAAGTAAGCATACCGTAGCCCGCAGCAACTAGGAGACACAACTCACAACCAAAGGAGTTTTAAAAAATAATGCAAAGGAAGTTCCAAAATAAGTAGAGTGTAACAGTTGTAGAGTTGGAGGCATCTATTTGTTAGGATTATTGTGAGTCACCATGTCATTTAATAAGATGACTGAAGGAGAAGAGATATTTCATGATTGGAATCCAATGAGAGTTTTTTTTACAGTCCACATTTCAATGTTACCATTGCAGTAGAGTTGTAGTCCTATTCAAATTCTTCTACCTTTTTAGTTGTGCTTTTAGATACTCAGACTTTGTCACACTCTATTTCTTAGGGAGTGGTGATTTACATTTAAATTTTTATTTTGATTCATTGTTTCAATAAGACTCCCTCACACCTATGTATATGGTTTGGTGGTCGAGGTGAATAGTTAGTTGGTTAAACAAGTGCATACAATATAGTAGATATATATGTTTAGTTAGTTTTCTATTTTACACAGATAATGTTTATTCCAATCATGTCCTTATGAATAAGATATCCCAAAAGATTCATATTAGATTGTGATATCTTGAGTTATGCAATGAAGATGTTTTTAGGTACTATTATGTTGAATTAATTTGAGGAGCTAGATTTGAGTTTATCTTGTGGAGATAGTCACTTGAGAAAGGGCCACTCAAGGTAACTATTCCCCACTTTACTTTCTACATATTTATTTTTGTTGTTACAGTAGTTACTTTCATTATTGTATTTGTCTTAATCAAATTCTTCATGTTGTGAATGTGAATGAAATTGTGAATAAGATATTGTCTTGTATTAATTCTTTATCTATTTTCATGCATTGTCTTGTGGAGTGAGTCAAGTTAGTCAAGTTAGCAGTATTAGTTGCATAATTCATTTCTTGGTAGTGAACTAGTCACAACCTTTAAATGTAGGCACCCATAGCAATAGTTCCAAATTTACTTCCTTTCACTTTTATGCAATTTATGTTTTCTAGCATGTGTAAACACCTATACTAAGATGATATAGGCAATCATGCACAGACAATTCCAGCATCATCACAAGCTTATGTTAGTCTTGGTTAATAATTAAATGAAGGCATTTCAAGGGTTTAGTATATTGTTCAATTAGGACCCCCTCTAAATTGTGTGTGTAACACCAAGTTTACTAAACATTAGTGGGCCTCTATAGTGGCTAGGCACCATAAATGTAGGGGGTAAGTGTGAAAATGTGAAATTTCCACGAGGTGCAATTTTACAACATTACAGTTATAGACCTGAAGGGAATGACATTGGTTGAGCATCGTAGAAAGGCTATGGTGGGGGTGCAATTTCTGAAAAATATGCTTCATTTAACCCTCATGCAGGATTTTAAATGGATTCCAAAATTCAGAGCTTTTGTGAAAGATAATGATATCAACTAATATGGTAGGGTTTGTAATGTTTTGTTAAATTTTGTCTCAACTATGTATGTCCTCTGGTTCTGAGTATGGGTTAAAATATATGGATACTCTTGGTAGATAGACCTTGAGAACTCATTTTTTTAATATCATAGTCTTGTTTGATATTAGGTGGGGTAGTATATAATGTGGTGTTTTGTGTTCCATTAATGGTGGAGCTAAACTGTAATATATGAATTTTATGGGCCACCAATGAAATATTTTGATATATTAATAAAATATTTCTCTTATGCATAAAAAAAGATAAATTTTTAAATATATAAAGAATTTTTTTAAAATTTTGTAAAAAACTAGTTATATTCCTATATATTCTAATTATATATAAATAAATATATATTCCTTAATATCTTATATAATATAAGAAATTCCTTTTAACTCTATTTCTTATAATAACTTCTTGGTATTTTTTAATATTATAATTACCAAAAAACAAGTTCTATACACCTATAAATATAAGACAAATATATAAAAGAAAGATATATATATACTTACTTATTGAATTGACCCTACATAACTCCTTATCAAACTAAGATATAATTTTTTTTATCTTTATATCATATCCTTAAAGATACAAAATACTATCTAAACAAGCAAGTATATTCTCATAACCAATATATAAAAGTTATAAAGATATATATGAAGATGTATGAATATACTATTATGTCTCTTTGTACTCTAAGATATTGTATTAATTATAGAAACTACTAGCAACAAATTAAGATACCTTTTACTAGAAACATATTATTATAAACTAGAATAAGATATACTTTCAAAAGAATAACTTAAAACTATAAAAAATAACAAGTATTACAAAGAAAATAAGATATATTGATATAAATTTAATAAGTATATTGTAGACTTATAATATTAGAAAGGGGGGTGTTAGCAATAAGGATTTTTGGGGAAAGATTGAGAAAAAAGGATATAAGAGATATAGATAATAATAAAAAATAGAAATAAAAATATCAAGAGTAAAATAAAGAAAAATATAAGACAAATTAAAAAATAAGAAATGAGAAACTAAGATAAAATGAATAGGTTAGAGAGGAGGATCCAGGGAGCAGAAAGATGGGGAAGAAAGCAGGAGGCTAGGTGGGGGAGGCGGGAAAGGAGGGAAGAAGGGAAGCTAGGGAGAAAAAAAAAAAAGTGGAGAGGAAGCGGGTGGGGGTAGGAGGGAGGGGGAGGGAGAGGGGGGAAGCTAGGAGGGGATGGTTTGAGGGTATTAAGGTTAGATAAAAAGGTATTTTCACAAGGAACTTAGGCTCCACCCCTCATCTTTATTAAGGTTTGAGGGGTGGTTGTGGATTTCAATGGTTTCTTTAAGTTTCTTTTCAAAGAAGTTGCTTTCTATGAATAAGATTTGAGTATTTTTGAGACAGATATGGTACTTTTTAGAGTGGTCAGCTAGGGAATATTTGATGATGCACTCATGCATTATGTTTGCACAATGCTCTTTGATTCTGGTTCTAAAGGATCAGCCTATTTCACCTATATATGGGACACCACATGAACAAACAACTTTATAGACATCTAAATCCAAGTAGGTGTCCTTGGGGTCTTTGAGAGAAGGGATGTGGTGTCTCAAGGTTGATAGGGGTTTGAAAGAACAATGAATGCCATTTTCTAAAGGATTTCTGTGATTTTTTGGGATAAACCTTCAATGTAGGGGAGGGTGGTATTGATGGAGGGTTAGGTATACGGGTATGTGCAAGATCATCATGGAAAAAATAGGCCCTTAAGTGGCAAACAATTCAGAAAAATCAGAGTTAGGAAACTTGACGTAAAAATTTGTGTAAGTTATCTATATTATTTAAAAAATAATTAAGAATAGAATCTGTAGAAAATTGAATCTAGTTTCTAAACTACTAGGTTTATTTTAAAAAAATATATTTGGTGAAATTTTGAAATTTCAATACAGTAGTACTTAAATTTCAAGGAAAAAACAAGAAGTGGGTGTATGTCTAACCACCCTAATCACAATAAAATGATAATATTTTTTATAATATTTTAGATATAAGTAGAGGACTCATGTCCCGATGTAATGCATATTTTTTTGTAATTTTTTTCCAAGTAAATAATTAATTATGAATTTTTTATTACAACTTTTAAAAAATATAAAAACTTGCATGTCTGACCACCTTTAGTTGGTCAAAACTTCATGGAATTCATTTTTTTTTAATCCTATAGCATGTGAAGGATAGAATGTGATGCATGTTTTGGATTCAAAAAATGTGATACCATTTGAAAGCTATAGATGTTTTTCAATCAACCTATCAATCAGGACTTTAGTCATAATTCAAATAGAAAATGAATAATAATTATTTATTAAATTCAAAGTAAAGCATAATTTATATTGGTGGAAATCTAAGAATCTCCTTTAAAAACCCTTTTCGTTTCATCAATTTTGGGTAAAATAAAAGTCGTCAGCAACATACCCTACACATACCCATCATATCGCCACTTTTTGGCCCATCATGATCCTGCACATACCCATACTTGGGTTTAGAGAGATTAGATCTAGTTAGATTGAATATTTTAGATATTTTCTTGTTACTATAACCATTTAGGTGGAAGAAATGGTGGAGATAATTTAGCTCGTGATTTAAGTTTTCTTCATCACAGATACAAAAGGCTCTCATGTTAAGGTTTTAAGGATGCAAGAATTTTGGGTAGGGTGGTGGTGGGAGGAAGAGTGAAGGTAGAAGTCGATGTGTGTGGTTTTTTGAAAAAAAACTACAAGCTAAGGATTCATTGCTTTTTTGTGAGAAAAATGTCAAGGGGAGTTGATTATCAGTTTCAATCCTCTTTGGTGAAAGCGATACAGGGGTGCAAAATATTTAAGTGGTTATGGAACTTTTCTAGATTTTCTAAACCATGTGGCCAATATATATTGGTATCATCCACATAGCACTTCCACCACCTAGGCTTGAGGGGGAAAGAGAAGAGGGTCACTTCTTCAAAGTTCTCCATGAAAAGGTTGGCTATAATAAGAGAGAGGGGATCCCATGGCTACACCATCTACTTGCTCATAGATGACACCTTGGAAGGAAAAGAATATGGATCTAAGACATAAATCAACTAAAGAGGCCACTTGATCATTGGTTTTGCGTTTAACAATCTCAATGGAGTCTAGAATAGGAAATTTTGTGAATAAGGATACAACATCAAAACTTACTAAAATGTCAATGTTTTCTAATTTTTTTCTTTAAAAAAGTCTACAAAATGGGAAGAGTCTTTAATGAAGGAGTCAGATTTTCCTATTAGAGGAGAGATTAATTTGGGAAGGAAGGCAGCTAATTTGTAGGTGGGGGAAACTTTCGTGTTGACAATGGGTCCAAGGGGGGTGCCTTATGGATTTTGGAGTATAATAAATGCGAGGAGTGATTTTGTTAGAGGGAATTAATGATTTCTTGGTGAGGTTTTCAAAGGATGAGTGAGAGATGGCGGAATTCAATTTTTTGATAATTTTGGCTCAAGGGTTGATAGGTAAGATTCAATAGCTAGAGGAGTCAAAAAGGAGGACATGCATTTTAGATATGTAATCTTATTTGTTCATGATGACTATGGAATTCCCCTTATCTATTGTGGCAACGTTAATATCATGATTACTTAAGAGGTTGAAGAAAGGAAGGCAATCATTTTTTTTTAAATTGTGATTAGGAGGTTAAGCATGTCTTAGAGTAAAAGCACAATCTTGGTGGACCTCCTCGGCAATATTAGGGGGAAGGGAAAGAATTGGGTTTTCAATCTCAATAAGAAAATCATGATGGGGAATGGAACTGGGATGGGGAGGCAAGGAAGAGTGGGTGCCTCTTTTAAGGATGTTGAAAGATCCAAGATCTAGGGGCATGTCAAAAAGGTTGACCACAAGTTTTTTCTCCTAATTATGAATTGATTGAAGGGCATGGGGATTGGATTTTTTGAACAAAAGTAGAGGGTAGATATGACAAGAAAACTAAGGGATAGGATTAGTAGGGAAGGGTGATGGCGGGGTAGGGCTAAGAGTGGCTAAGATATTAGGGGAAGCCATGTGAGTAGGAGAGGCCAACGAAATAAGGGAGGAAGAGAAAATGAGGGGGGTGGTAGGATCAAGATTAGAATCATGAGAGGCTCAAAGGAAATTTTTCTTGCAAGAGGATATCACATCATAATTAATGCTCTAACAAGAAAGAGAATTTTGAGATAATGAAGGAGGGATGTACGTACCTAGAGGCGTAGGAGAGGAGTTGTTGGGAAACGGTTGAGGCTTGGTATCCACCAAAGAAATATTTTGAGGAGATGAGCATTCAATAGGAGCCTCTACAAAACTACACTCAGCTAGAGGAGAGTGTACCTAGACCACAGAGGAGAGCTAGACATTAGTAATCTTTCCATCAAATGAGATGCACCAACTACATAATGATTGTTGACTCTGAAAGATGTGGTTGCCTTGAAGAAATTTAGAGAAAAATATTGAATTGGAGGAGCTTTGGGTGATCGATCCCTAGCTAAAGAAAGGTGATTTGATCATTGAGGAAAGAAAAAATTGAAAGTGCCATGTGTGGAGGAAAATTCCTAAAAGGTGTGGCCTAGTATATGGTCAAGATCATGTTTGAAAGAGAGTGTAGAGGTGGACTGGAGAGAGAGTTGGTACATAAGGTTGGTGAAAACTACGAACAAGTAGAGATAGAGGGAGAGAAAGGAAAAGAGAAGGAAATGGGAGGGGGTTGAACACGAGAAGAAACATGTGGGCAAGAGGATGTGGTAAGTGGAAGGTTGCAAGGGTATGCAAGGGGAAAGCCAAGGGAGAGAACACAATTAAATCTAGAAAACACTCTCTTATCATTATGGACTATGGAAATGTAATGTTTCTAACAAATGACTAATTAAATTTAAGACTTTAGATTCTTCTCATTTAAATGTATTGAATAACTTTTTAGGTAATTTAAAGTCTTGATAGAAAAATTTTATTTTTAATTTTTCTAATTTGTGTATTTTAAATTGTTTTGACATAATCTTTGTGAGTGAGTATTCTAAATTGTTGGTATATTATAGTCAATATATAAATTATTAGAGTAATTATGCATTAGCAAATAATTAATTAATCTTTAATTGATAATTAGTCTAATTTATTCTCATGCACTTAAGCTAAACTTAGGAGTGATTTAGTATGTTAACTAGAAAGCTATTATTAGATCATTCAATCTCATTGCATGATATGTTGACACTTTTCATTGTTGGAGTATGGGAAAAACTAAGAGTGGGGGGTGAGTCAGTGTTTCAATAACCAAATTCAAATTAAATTGTTTTCAAAACACATTACTTCTTTATAATCATGAAAAGTCCAATTTCAAGAAAGTTCTCAAATGTGGCAGCCAATATCTGATCTTTAAACCGCATGAAGAACTCAAAAAAGGCATAACACAAAAGAACCATAACACGATATTTTCATGAGTGGAAAACCCTCATAGGGATAAAAAAAACCACTCGGGAAAATGCCTCACTGGCTTAATAAATTCCCACTGATTACAGAGCCTCACTAGCTACTTTTTATGCCTCACTGGAAAAGCCTCACTAGCTACAAGAATGCATCATTGGCTTTTCAATGTTGCTACAACATCACTGGCTTTTTTAAGTTAGCAACTACCTTACTAGAAAATACAATTGCCTCACTGGAAAAACATTTTCACATCAAAATGATTCAGAAAATAAAAATATAGAGTATAATCTTTGTTTTGAACATTACAAAGCATTTCTTGATTGTCTCACTTTCATTTGAGACTCAAGAATTCATAAGTCTGTTTTTAAATACAATCTACACTTTTAAAGTGCTTCTCATTTCAAAATAGGTTTTGCATTAAATCATAATATTTCCACACTAATGATATTATAGAGTAATTCACATATTGCATTGAACCAACACAATGACAATGTCACCTCCTTATATACATCATGATAACATGTCCTCATGAATGAAAAACGACCATACAACAATATGGTTTCATAACTGTCAACTAACTCAAATATTTTCATTATAACCTTATCAACAATGTAAACCCTTGTATATGTAATGCCTTTAGAAACCCATATGCAAAATGAGAAAAACTCAACAGAGACCTTGCATTACACTCAAATCAGAAACTAGGGTTTTAATATAAAAGAAGAACCTGATTCAAACTTTGCAAGTGATAGATATCACCTGGTGAATTTGAATGTTGAAGACCACATTTTGTAACCATTGTACCATCACAAAACCAAATTGTTCCATGCCCTAAGTCAACCATTGCTAGGTCAAAGCAAAGACTCAACTGAACCATAGTAACCTGAGCATAGTCACATCAAACCCCTTTTACATGAACCTCTATTGATATCAAAATCCCTCAACAACTAATGAGTATGTCGGTGATCCAAAACCAAAAAATACTCAAGACAATAATGAGTCCCTTAATAATCATGTTAACATCAAATCATGTTGTAATAATATTAATATATAAACCACTAAAATCTTCAAATATACTCATGCAAACAATGACCAAAGTGAAACCATGTCTTGCAGCAGTCATTCCACCTATCTCTCCTAGCTTCATCGAGCCCTAACTTAGCCTTCAAATAATATCTTGTATTTTTCAAGATGATAATAATTTAGGGAAAATGATAACAAAACAATGTGTTGGCATTTTCATCATAACCCTTTCACTTTGCAAAACAAGACACATATCATTGTGTCGGTCTTTAATATCATAACCTTTATTTGCATGAATGTAATAAACATCATGATTTCTAATGCAAATAACCAATGCTTTGTGTTGGTTAAAACATCAAGTACACCAAGTGTTAAATCAAGGTCTATGTCCATATGAAATAATGTTGTCTCAATATTTTATCAATGCCAATTCATAGTCACCCAAAATATCAAACCAATTATGTCTCATGCTTTTCACAAGTGTGTCAAGGTGGCAACTTGTCTTGACATCAATGCAAAAACTACAATTTCAAAAGGTTCAGTAAACTCCCCCTTTGGCATTGATTTCAAACCTTCCAAGTACCTGAAAGAATAATCATGATAAGCACCAAAAATGCCCAACCTGAATGTAAATATCATGAAATAACAAAAATCATCATAGAAATGAATCTGAAACAACAAACTAATCATGTCAATAACACAACACATCATATTACACCAAGTAAACCAAGCATTGAATGTAATGCACTTCTGATAACCAAATGAACCAACACCAAGTGAATCTGTGCACCATGAACCTGAACCTCTAGGCTGAATTGAACCTCTATGCTAAATGTAATATGCTCTTCTCCCCTTTTTGACAACAATGCCAAAGGTAAAAGGGGTAGTAAATTAACAAATGGCCACTGCATAAGATAGAAAAACTATGAAAGAAAGATATGATAAGGACAACCTATATATAATGACCAAGCATTAAGAAACCAACTATCCAAGCCTCTTAAACTATAGAGCATCAGATATACACTGTGAAGTAAAATTGTCTGAAGATAGAAGTGGAATAACAACATAAAGAACCACCAGTGGTAAATGATAATCTGTGAAACTCCCCCTAAAACCATGAAACCATGCAACCAAGAAGATCATATGCTCCCCCTTAGAGTAACAATGAAAGAAAATTGACAAGGAGAGAGTACAACTTTTCCAATTCTCAAGAAAAGAAAATATTATAATATATGAGAGTGCAGATGTTGTCTGATAATATGAAAGTTGAATCAACATTGTAAGGGAACCAAACAAGATTAACTCAAACAATGTATAACAAAAACTTATCCACTACATATATGTAGACCATGCAGATATATTGTGCACAAAAAATGTATACACCAGCACTAGTATAATCCTAGGTAGTGCATTTTATATCACTATCTTGAATAGATAAAAAGATCAAAATTCATTGAAACATCATTACCAAGAAGAATGCATGGTTATTAGGCTAGCATTGCAACAAAGATAATGAAGCATATCACATCTCCTATTACTCACAGTTCACTATCAAGAAGTAACTCAACTATCAATCCATCACTTCACATATTACTACTCTCAAGGTACCAATGCCACCATTACTGCCCATATAAGAAAAGAATAGCATATAGTATATAAAATCACTCTCAAGAATAGTGAGTACCAACCAACTGAAGACTAAGTCACTTTCAAAGTTGAAAACAAACCAATCCTTCACAATGACTAAACAAAGAATTCATTCTCAGTATAATCATTACTATTATGAAAGCATGATCCAAGTAGAAGCACACATATACAATCATTTCACATTCATCTTGTATGCAAACTCTTCTAGGAACACTTGTTAAAGGACTAAAAGAAACCACCTTCAGAGTCTACTTGAAAATTCTTATTACTTGTAAAAAAATGTATTCACAACACTATCTTAAATCCACTTAAGGAATTTACAACGCTATCTTGTATAGTAGAGGAAGAACATTAAAATACCAAGTTGCAAGGTCAAATGTTGAAAGATCATAGTCCACTATTACCAAACTCAAAAACAGTGTCCAAACTCAAAAACATTTTGCACTTGAGTTGAATGCAAATTCATTGTCACTGTAGCAGCAAAGATTACTTGATAGACTGTCATGCAACATTATCAACTTGTACTTGATCACAAGACTTCCATAATAAATCAAGTTATCATCATGCTAAACACCAATGTGAATGAATAAAAGAAATGTTAAAAACATAAATGCTTGAGTGCATCAAGAAGTAAATCAATCATACAATAATGTCTCAACTTGAAAGGATTATTAAGTTCTCATTTATCATTGTTCATTATCACTGTCCCTATACTATGTGTCTACATGTTACTATTCAAGCTTGAAACACATTGTGCTAGTCTAAATAGTCACATTATCACTATCCAAGGTATTTAAGGAAGTCACCGTCCACACTCAGTACCAAACATGAACCAACCAAACTCTGTCATCTTGACACTTGTATTTGACTTCGTAAACATTGCCACTATAGACCAAATGCAAACCACTTTCAAGTAGTTGTCACTAAAGAGAAACAACTCTTTGAATATGACATAGGAAGACATGTTTCTCTCATGAGATGCCAAACATTATTTGAATTCCAATCTACTGACCTTGCATAAGAAGCCAAACTATCACCATGCCAAACACCAGTGTGAATGCATATCAATACTACTATGGCATGAATAGACATCCTAAAAGTGACTAAGTTCATTGACAAACAATAATTTCAAACTGTCATTTTTACAAGTAAGCATCATATTGTAAAGCAAGAATACTATGCAAGAGTTCATTGTCACACAATAGTTATCATTGATCACTCTTGAAGTTGGAAAAGCATTGACTAAAGGCATTATTTAGCAGGTATCTAAGATGAAAACTCAAAAAGCAAGAGTCATCTCAACAACGACTAGCTAACCATCAAGAGTACCATCACTAGTGAAACAAACCAACACATGATTGACTTCAAAAGTTGCCTTGCATCAAGAATGTGCATACTCATTCAAAGGATTCAAAAGAGCAGAGATAAAGATACTTGAAAGTTGTAGATCACTGTCTTCAAGCTTAGCATGTCATGTACCAACTCAATTGAACACTAGCAAATATTTTTTCCAAGAGTATTTTGACCAAAACCAAAAAGGTACTATTCCAAAAACACTATTCTCTCAAAAACTTTCCCTTCAAACTACCAAAATATTAATTCACTAACAGTTGCATGTCACTTTTACAAACAAGATTCACCAACAAGTAATATGGAAGATAAAGCAAATGAACATCCCAATCCACTGTGTTCGATAATGAGCTATCATTTAAACCCATTTACTATTGACATAGTTAACACTTGTTACTTTCATCTATGACTGTCCTCTATGACAAATAAATGGACTATGAATTGTCAAACTAGACTAAATATATGAAACACTAAAGCTTGGAAAAACCACAAGCATGAAACATGAAAAAGTGACAACTTTTACATTACTGACTTGAACTTTTTGCATCAATACTATGATGTGAATTCCTGCAAATTGTCATCTTAAAACAAAATAAACAAAGGTTATACTTCAAAGAACTATGTGGCACACCTTTTGAGATCATTATCATTATGACTGATATAGCACCTTTTGTGACAGTAGACTAGTTTTCATTTCACTTCATGGTTTTCTATAGACTACTCTCAAGGATAGTTTCTTTGCAATACTCTTGAAGAAGTACTTCCATTAAACTTCCATACCTTTCTCTAAACTTGAGATACATACCACATCTTCTTATTACTCCTACCATGCTATAAACAAAAGCATTGTTACCTTGGTGAATGTTCACTTCGTTGCACAACCCACACTTATTGTCAACCTTAAAGGACTGTCGTTTTGCAAACTAGTTCTACATTACAAAACCACCTTCTACAACCACCATACTATCATTGCACCAAGAATTTCTCAAGATAAGAATTAATAAAAAATTGTAGACAAAGATAGAGAATACTATAAAGACCATGATACTTGAAAGAACCATTACAACATCATTGTCCAAATATCAAATCATACTAACAATAAAATAAAGAGACACATCCTCTTTGAGATTATTTAAGGTGAAAAATGGTAGAACTAGAAACATCTCCCCCTTAACATATGTAGCTCTTTATGCACTTACAAATGTCACTTGTGCAGTATGGACAAGCTTAGACTCATCCTTCTCTTGATTTTTCTTTCTTCTCCAAACTTTCTTCTCTAGTTTCATAAACCTAGTTCTATAGTGCTTTGCAACATGACCATGGTTATGACATTTATAACATATTACATTCATATTCTCAGAGAATGCATATTGACTCCTTTTAGACCATCTTCTACAATAACTTGCTTTATGCCCATAAACATTACATAAATAACAATAACTAGGAAATGAATAACTATACCTCACTGATTGATCTTTCCAAGTAGGTGGAGATCCTATGAACTTGTTGGATCTAATTCTTCTTCCTTTGTTGATGTCCTTGAATTGTCTTCTATCAGTAGTATTAGGGGTAGCAGAATGATAACTTAAGTCTATTTTCATTCTTGGTGTTTTTCTCACTCCAGAACTCTATCCTTCTACAAAGCCCAAACCAGTAACGTCCTTGTAATATTTCTACTTAACATCTCATTCAACTTACTAGTACTCTCTTCAAATTTTTGATTCTTTTCTAACTATTTTCTAACATTCTCAAGATATTTTCATAGAGAGACTATTTCTCCTTCAAGCTTTTGGCATTCAATTATTTTGGCTTCCAAATTAGACCTTGTCATATCTGCTATCCTCTTGCTTTCTTCAATCCCTAATTTCAGATTAATAATCAACTCATCTTTTACAATGTTTTCTTTTAAGAGAGTTTTCCTTTAGTTGTGTTCTTAGAGACAACACTTCAGCCTCTATCTTTTGACAATCTTCTACTTTAGTTTGTAGCTTCATACAAGTTGGTTCTTCGACTTTTCTAGAATCTTCAAATTGCAATTTTAAATCCCAATTCTCCTTTCTAAGTTTTTCAATCTTATTCTGGTGTATATTTTTTGGGGATTTTGCACATCTTGTTGTGCCTTTTGTACTCACACTATGATATAAAGTGTCATGGGAGGTTGATGTTTGCATTTGGTTTTCCATCACACCTTTGTCAAGTGAGTTTCCCTTCTATGACAACAATGAATCTGAGTGATTCTTGCCTCATGCATTTGTACCTTAGTTTGCACACCCTTTTATTTGTACAGGTTGTTTCTCCTACATGCACTTCTTGGTTTCACATAGTTTTAGTGTACCTATCATGCAGGGAAAACTTTAGTGGAAAATTCTAGAAATCTGCCAAGTCAAAATTGGCGAATTTGCACAAACCAACAAGGTGTCCAAATCGCCTAGATTTCACGAACTATAGGTCTAATGCATGTCCATTCACCAATGAGTTTTCAAATGGATCAACTAATATTTTCGCTAGGAATTTGATGGCACCTTCAAAATTTTCAAATTTTGAAGGCCCATGTTGAAAAAATTGTCTTTGCACACTCAGAAATGCACTTGTAAAATCTGCCCAAGTGACCTATTTTGGAGGGTCACAGTTTGAAGCCCATTGATTTTCATGCCAAATGGATTGTTGCTCTCTATTGTCCTCACATTAATGTACTCCTTGGTCTGATTTCAAATTCTCATGGTCAGATTTACTATTTTTACCAAGCCAAAAACAAATGCATTTTGCTCTGTTTTGCACCTACATTTTCAGAATGTTTCAAAGATGTCAAGTTTGACCTTTAATATCTTGTGATGAATGATGATTCAAGAAAATCCCTCTTGCACACATACTTAGTGTACCTAGATGAGCTTATGTTTCTAGTGGCAGCCCCACAAAAAAAAAATTGATATTTTTTCAAAGTGGTGACTTTCATAGCCCTATTTGGTTTCTGACAGGTGAAATTGCAGAAATCGCTGACTAGACAAACTTGACATTGAATAACTTTCGCCTTGGAATATATTTTTCTGAGCCGTCTTTTGCACTACATTCTTGGGTCAATTGTGTACATGCCTGCTTAGTTTTAGACTCCCAGGATAAGTTCTGATGGGTTATTTAATTACTTTCAGATCACAACATGGCCAAAAATGGTGTCCCAAAAAGTTTCAAATTTTCAAAATCTAAGAACAACCCATTTCTTTTTTTGGTCTAAATCCTCTACAGCTCCATTTTTATCAAGATCGAAGGTCATTTGATACATTTTTTTAATATATATTTTTTGCGGCGAACATGTGCCAAGGGCCAGTTTACAAAGGAGGTACCTGAATTTTAAAGGCTAGGAAAAATTTGAGGAAATGGGTTTTCTCTAAATAATTGATTATGGTCGCACGCAAAATCTCAGCTCCAAGTGTCACTATTTTTCCACAATAAATTTCCTCAAATGGGCTGCAGGCGCAATTAAAATTTATATTTTTTCTAAAGTTACAAATACTTATGTTTCAAATATTTTTGAATATTTAAAACATTATATAAATATGAAAAATGAATTTAGGGCAATTGTAAAGTGCAATTCAAATGTTTATAAAAAAAATAAGTTTAATTCTTGCTTGTGATTGGTTGAAAAGCACGGCTTCACTCATCTTTGATTTGAAGCTCTTCTTCCCATTTGTATCAACGATGGCGATGGCTTCTCATCGCCCATTCCGGATTGAAGTGTCTTGTTCCTCATCAAATTGGCCATCATCGCACATTTCTATTTTCACGGGAGGTGTTGAGTTCATCGCAATGGCTGTTGAGTCCAAAGCTCATTGCTATTTGTGAAAGGTTTTTCATAATCAAATCTGCAATAGCCTTTATGCTGCGATGGATTTGGGGCAAGTACACATGGGTTTAAAATATTGGTAAAAAAGTGCACAAGAAATAATTTGGGGCAACTTTATTAAAACTTTACCAATTTTATAAAATTTGTTCATCGTTCATTGTAGTTTCACGACATAATTTTGGGAATGAAGTAGCGATGGTGCAATGGTTGAAAGTTTCATTGCCCATCTCTATTGTGAGATTTATTTTCTCTTGCAATTAGTGATGGCTTGTGCTTAGATATTGAAATTCAAAATGTTTTAAATGGCTGCAAATGAAGGATGCAATCACGTTTTTGGACTTGGAGCAGATTTTTGAACGCATGTACAAGCTGAAAAATATCCTCTCGGCCTCCAAAAAGTTACCTAAACTATTTCTACTACCTGGGAAGCAATTTGGGTGAATTTCTATACATTTTCTGGCTGCTAGTAAGGTAAAAAATGTAGAAAACTATTTTTTCATGACCCAAAAATTATATTTAGCGTATGGGTAAAAATTTTACCTACAGTGAAGGTTAAAATGTAACTTTTAAATGCATTTTTAACTGCCTCGGTGAATGGGCTTTGACCCAAAGTTAATATTTTTCGCTTGCACAGTGAAATAAAGCCAGTAAGTGAGTTTTTACAGCAAGGTAAAATGTTTACACGGAATTTTCAAGTCAAGGCATTTTCAATGTGGGTAAAGAGCAAATGAAGACAAATGATGACTTTTCACAAAGGGGGATATTTTTCTATTATAGGGCAGTGGAGTGAGGAGCAAGAAAATAGAGAACAGATTGGAACTTCTTCAGCAAGCAAAGGCAGTTACAAATCTATGGTGCTAAATGTGTCAGATGTCATTGGAAGATCTCCACTTAGGGTTTTTGTTTTTCCTTAAATATTTTTTTTCTACCTTATTTTCAAAGAGAGGTTGTTTTTGTAATTTAACACAGAGAACATTGTAGTGTGAATACAAAGCATTTTAGATTCAAGTTTTAGGGTTTGAGTATGTCAATACTTATGTAATTTTGATTTCAATACTGGAAAAATAATGCTGAATATTGCAAGTTTGAGACTTTTACTCTCCTATGTATTGGTTTTATAAATTATGAATAACATAATCAAGAATTATTTTATTCATCTCCATTGAATTCCATTGGATGTTTAGTTTTATTCTTGCTTGTCCATTCAAAGAATATATGTAAATGCTTGAGTGAAGCTACCGGTTTAATATGTTAGGCTGAGTGCTAGGATGTTAGTAAGAAGTAAAGGTCAAGACATAATGCTGAAATGTTGTAATGCAACATTTTAGAGCTTCAATTATTGTCAGGTGTGAAAATTGTCATCAAATTATGTATGTGTTTGAGTTGACTCTGTTCCAAGGATAAAGCACTGATCTAAGTGTGTTATTCATGTTACATGTGTTACTTAATACAACAGCTAATCATCTTTTAAATCAAATAACAATCTCAGTTTGTTTGTGTGAGGATTTTCATGAGTTACACCTCTCATGTTTAAATTAGACATTACTGTAGAGGTCAGCCAAGCCTTTATGGTATTGTTCCTATTAAGCATCTAAAGGAGAAACATCTGTTTATAGTGTACTTGGTACTTTAGCACACAAGTACCTATAAATATACTGATTGGGATCACCCTTCCAGGTTTACAGAGCCTGAAGTGCAGAGGTATTTTATTCACTCTCTCGTTCATTAGCCATATCAACCCGTTGAGTCTGGATATGAGAGAGTGGATACTCTTTAGGACTCATTATATCTGTTGATTTGGGAACCAACAGATTGGTGACTCTGCTGGGGACAATTCCAAAAGTATTTGGTTTCAGAACATTTAGTTAAAGAGTCATTGAATTTTCAAAAATGATCCAAGGACCTGCATACTTGAAGGAGATTGTTGCAATGTTTATGATGTATTCTTGAAGTCTGGTGCTCTACTGGTGGAGAGAACTCAGAAATACATAGATCTTGGAAGAAGCTTTATGTTCCTTGAAGCTATTTTTCTCTTTTAAAGAGGTGGCAACTCTACATAAGTTTCTACATCATCAGAAGAGTTGGTTCCAGCAGTTCTCAAGTATTTTTCTATTGTAATATCTTTGTATGAAGGTTTTCAACAAAAAATTCTAGAAAATATTGCCCCTTATTCAGTATTTTAAGATACTAGTAGAAAAGGGAAATGAGAAAGTAGGATATTCTAAAAAGGATATTGAGAAGAAAATTAATTATAGAGGGAATAAATTTTATTTGCAAATATGTATTATTGTCCTAGTTCTCCCTCTACAAGTTGTAATATCATGCATGTAACACAACCCTGTCGTCAAAGGAAAGTGTTCACTAATGAGAGATACAACCCTCTGGATTTCAGTAAAATCCAAGGTTATCCACATTCTATCCCAAGAAGAATTAATGAATATTTTCCTAAATTTAGAGGAGGTTTTGAAGAATCAGCATCACAACATGTAAAGGTTTTCTTGATGTAATGGAAGATTGTCAAATAGTAGAAGAAGATGCTATCATGATTTTTTTTGTAAGAACTTTAGAAGATGATGTTGAATATTGGTTTTCTAGTTTACCCATGCATTCCATAGATTCATGGCATGAGCTCAGAATGCATTTCATTGATTATTTTGAAGAAGAGTCAATAGACAATGACTACTTTACTGAAGAAAGAAGTCTACATACCCAAGAAGAATATGAAGAGAAATATGAAAATAAAGTTGAACCTATGTCATATATTGATGCACTGTGTGATATAGAAAGATTTGAAGGTGAATCCCTCTATAATTTTCATGATAGATTCATGAAGATTTTGTTTGTTGTACTAGCATTAAATAGACCTAATGAATCAATGTGTATTGGTGTTTTTTGTGAAAGACTTGAGCCATGTCTAAGTACCATGCCAACTCACTTCAAGCCCCCTAGCCTTAAATGTTTACATCAATGGCTATCAATAATTGAAGAAATGATAGAGAAGTATGGAACTAAATTCTTGAATAGCTTATGTGATGGTACTTTTTCAAGACTTAATCACATAGATGCAGATGGTATAGTAGAAGACAAGAATGATGCATCATTAGGTGATGAGGAAGTTGTTTTTGAACAACCTACAGAAGAAATGTACCCCAATGATGCAGATGATACTGAAAGTGTTTTCTCTTCTATGGATTTTGAATATACAGTTGAAGATCATGTTGATTCTGAAGTTTCATGTCTTCATGATGAGAACAATGGTGTTGTAGATGGAAGTTTGCATCCAACTGAAAAGATTTCTTATATGGGTGATCATAATGATTTCAATTCTATTTGCAACCCTAGTGACTGTGATTCCCCTTATGAGGAGGAGCTAGAATTAATCTCTTCGACTGGAAATTGTTCCAACAAGAAAAATGATGACAATACTTTTGAAGGCTCACAAGAACAAGATGATGGATATGAGTTGAACAAACTTTTTGAAGAAGAAATGTGTGATCAACAGTGTTATGATGCAACTGACAAGGTATGCAATGGATTTCAGTTGGAGAAATCAACCACAAGCAATTGAAATGAAGAAACCATTGATGGTTTTCAGTTTGAAAGTGAATAAGGTAGTCTTGCTAATTGTAGTAGTAGTATCAACAAAGGAAATATGTATGCAAGCGATTCATTGGATGAATCAGTTCAAGTAGTTGGTTATGAGGAGCATGTATATGCTGATAATGATAAACAAGGAACTCTTGTTTTGTTTGATTCTTTACCTTCTTCTACTTCTTTTGCAAATTTTAAAGTTATCAATTAGTATATGCATGATGATAGCATTAATATAGTTTTACATGAAAGTGAAAATGTAGAGACAAATGTCAGTACAACTAATGATGCTCTTTATGATGAGATTGCACTTGAAGAATGTGATTGTGTCAATAACATGGATGCATATGAGGATCTCTTTTATGGATCTGCAACTCATAATTTTCTTCATAAGCAATATGCTTTAGATTGTCATGTTGATGCAGCAAGAAGTGATGTTGAATATGATACTTCTTGCAATAGTGAATGTGTTTTAAACAGTCATTATGAGGAGTGTGTTGCAGAAGTAAACTTTGAGTCGTCTGAGCCTACTCTTGTAACTTCTTTTTATGATAATATAACGAGTGTTGATAATCTTGTCTATGAGCTTGAAGTAGGAAACATTGTTTGGGATGCTGACATTTCTTCATAATGCTATGATTTGAATGTGGATGAAGGTATTATGAGTTTTGGTGAATCTTGTTTTTAGGACATTGAGACATATGGTAATGTAATTGAGTTGTGTTGTTGGGATGATGACAAGATCACCTGTGATGTAATTCAGTTGGATGAGTTTCAAATGTGTGAGCACTCTTTGCTTGACACACAGAAGGATTGCACACTGTTTCTTGAGGATAATGTCTTCCTTGAGCTGATCATTGTGAGGGAATCGGTAAATATGATGAGGTTGTGTTTTCAGACAGTCTTGATTACTATCCTCACATTTTGTCACTTGCCACATAATCAGAAAATGGAATGAATGGCAGTGATGTAGCTTATATCATTTGGTTGCCATGTGACAATAAAGTTAAATTCAAAGGCAGCCTAATATTTGTGTTTGCAAGAATGAAGTCACTCTTGTTGATGTGGTGTGACAAAGGAAATAATGGATTAAAAGAGATCAACTCTTTTAACAAATTGGTGTTTGACAGAGGAAATAATTGGCTTCCCTTTTCCATTTGGTGGCCTAGGGCCACCAAATAAGGTTAAAAATTTGAAAAAATAAAGACTTTGTCACCCAATGATTATGGCACTTGATCTGCTCTCCCAAAGATTTGAATTCTTGTTATGCCCACAGGGGGCATACATCCCTAGAAAGAGCCACTGATGGCACAATTTTGAAGGCCCATGTTGAAAATTTTTCATTTGCACACTCAGAAGTGCACCTGCAAAATCTGTCCAAGTGGCCTATTTTGGAGGGTCACAGTTTGAAGCCTGTTGATTTTCATGCCAAATGGATTGTTGCTCTTAATTTTCCTCACATTAATGAACTCTCTAGTCCAATTTCAAAGTCCCATGGTCAGATTTGTTATTTTTACCAGGCCAAAAGCAAATGCATTTTTCTCTATTTTGCACCTACATTTTCAGAATGTTTCAAGGAGGTCAAGTTTTACCTTTAATATCTTGTGATGAATGATGATTCAAGAAAAGACCTCTTGCACACATACTCAGTGTACCTAGATGAGCTTATGTTTCTAGTGGAAATCCCACATAAGTTGTTTTGATATTTTTTCAAAGTGGTGACTTTGAGAGCCCTAATTGGTTTCTGACCGGTGAAATTGCATAAATGACCCACTGAGCAACTTTGACATTGAATAACTTTCACCTCGGGATCTTTTTTTTGAGATT
This sequence comes from Sequoia sempervirens, assembly GCA_007258455.2. Lineage (NCBI taxonomy): Eukaryota > Viridiplantae > Streptophyta > Pinopsida > Cupressales > Cupressaceae > Sequoia > Sequoia sempervirens. Next base: position 68,793 of record VDFB02137009.1, read on the forward strand.
TCTTTTGCACTAAATTTTTGGGTCAAGTTTCTACATGTCTACTCATTTTCAGACTCCTAGAATAAGTTTTGATGTGTTATTTAATTGCTTTCTAATTGCAACATGGCCAAAAATGGTGTCCCGAAAAGTTTCAAACTTTCAAAATATAAGGACAACCCATTTCTTGTTTTGTTCTAAAACCTCTACAGCTCCATTTTCATCAAGATCGAAGGTCATTTGATACATTATTTTAATGTACTTTTGTTGCAGTGAACATGTCCCAAGGCCAGTTTACAAAGGAGGTACCTGAATTTTAAGTGCTGGAAAAAATAAGGAAATGGGTTTTCTCTAAATAATTGATTATGGCCGCACACAAAAAATATCGACTCCAAGTGTTACCGTTTGTCTGCAATAAATTTCTTCAAATGGGCCACAAGCATAATTAAAATTTGCATTTTTTCTAAAGTTACAAATACATATGTTTCAATCATTTTTGAATATTTCCAACATTATGTAAATATGAAAAATGCATTTAGGGAAATTGTAAAGTGCATTTCAAATGTTTATAAGAAAAGCAAAGTTAATTCTTGCTTGTGATTGGTTGAAAAGCAACAGCATGGCTTCAGGAGAACTCATAGCTCATCTCTTATTTGAAGCTTTTCTTCCCATTTGTATCAGCGATGGCGGTGGCTTCTCATCACCCATTGCAGATTGAAGTGTCTTGTTCCTCATCAAATTGGCGATCATCGCACATCTCTTTTTTCACGGGAAGTGATGAGCAATGGTTGTTGAGCCCATCGCTCATCGCTATTTGCGAAAGGTTTTTCATAATCAAATCACGATGGTCTTTATGCAACGATGGATTTGGGGCAAGTATATATGGGTTTAAAATATTGGTAAAGAAAGTGCACGGGAAATAATTTGGAGCAACTTTATTAAAACTTTACCAATTTTATAAAATTTGTTCATCGCTCATGGCAGTTTCACAGGATAATATTGGGAATGAATTAGCGATGGTGCAATGGCTAAAAGTTTCATCGCCCATCTCTATTGTGAGATTTATTTTCTCTTGCAATTAGCAATGGATTGTGCTTGGATGCTGAAATTCAAAATGTTTTAAATGGTTGCAAATGAAGGAAGCAATCATGTTTTTGGACTTGGAGTAGATTTTTGAACACGTGTACAAGCTGAAAAATGTCCTCTTAGCCTCCAGAAAGTTACCTAAACTATTTTTATTCCCTAGGAAGCAATATACATTTTTTGGCTACTAGTAAGGTAAAAAATGCTTAAAACCATTTTTTCATGACCCAAAAATTATATTAAGCATATGGGTAAATTTTTTCCCTATAGTGAATGAGTTTTGACTCAAAGTTAATATTTTTCACTTACACAATGAAATAAAGCTAGTAAGTGAGTTTTTACAGCAGGGTAAAATGTTTGCATAGGATTTTCAAGTCAAGGCATTTTCAACATGTGTAAAGAGAAAATGAAGACAAATGATGACTTTTCACAAAGGGGGATATTTTTATGTTACAGGACAATGGAGTGAAGAGCAAGAAAACATAGAACAGATTGGAACTTCTTTAGCAAGCAAAATCAGTTACAAATCTATGGTGCTAAATGTGTCAGATATCATTGGGAGATCTCCACTTAGGGATTTTGTTTTTCCTTAAGTGTTGTTTTTCTGCCTCATTTTCAAAGAGAGGTTGTTTTTGTAATTTAACACAAAGAACACTGTAGTGTCAATACAGAGCATTTTAGATTCAAGTTTTAGGGTCTGAGTCTGTCAATACTTATGTAATTTTGATTTCAATACTGGCAAAATAATGCTAAATATTTCAAGTTTGAGACTATTTTACTCTCCTACGTACTAGTTTTATAAATTATGAATATCATTTAATCAAGAATTATTTTATTCATCTCCATTTAATTCTAGTGGATGTTTAGTTTTATTTTTGCTTTTCCATTCAAAGAATGTATGTAAATGCTTGAGTGAAGCTACTGGTTTATGTTAGGCTGAGTGCTACGATGTTAGTAAGAAGTAAAAGTCAAGACATAATGCTTAAATGTTGTAATGCAACATTTCAGAGCTTCATTTATTGTTAGGTGTGAAAATTGTCATCAGATTATGTATGTGTTTGAGTTGACTCCATTCCAAGGATAAGGCACTGATCTAAGTGTGTTATTCATGTTACATGTGTTACTTAATACAACAGCTGATCATCTTTTAAATCAAATAACAATCTCAGTTTGTTTGTGTGAGGAGTTTAATGAGTTACATCTCTCATGTTTAAATTAGACATTACTGTAGAGGTCAGCCAAGCCTTTATGGTATTGTGTTTATTAAGCATTTAAAGGAGAAACATTTTTTTATAGTGTATTTGGTACTTCAGCACACAATTACCTATAAATATACTGATTGGGATCACCCTCCTTGGTTTACAGAGCCTAAAGTGCAAGGGAGAAAGGGGTATTTTATTCTCTCCTGTTTATTGGCCATATCAACCCGTTGAGTCTGAATATGAGAGAGTGGCTACTCTTTAGGACTCATTGCATCTTTATTTGGGAACCAACAAAATCTTGGAAGGATGTAATAAAACACCTACATATTCGCCAATACTATTAAAACAACATTGTATCAGGACCCATTTCGCCAATTAAAATTTATAAATAATTTCTTGTGAAGACGTATTTTGCCAATTAAAATTTATAAATAGTTGCTTATGAGGACCTATTTCGCCAGTATCATTAAAAAATAATTACATTTGAGGACACATTTCGCCTTGAAAATTAGAACGTATCATTGTATAAGCACGCAAGATTCGCCAAATTTTTAATATACCATTTAAAAATCATGTGGAATTTTCCAAATATAGATTGATATAAATACAATCAAAACTGTCATTTATTCTTACACATTTTGTTCAGTTCTAATGTTCTACTTCTCGATTCAAAAGTTAGGGAAAGTCGAAAACATAGACTTAAAGGTGAGTGGTCATTTCTTCATAGTATTATTAGTTATAATAATAAGTTTTTTTTATCTCTTTTCCATGCTTGCTTCAGTCTTAAAGTTAAAGATGATATTGAGTAGGGAATGGAATCAATATTCTTTGTCCTTAAACAAGAAGACATTTTTTTCCAGTTTTTATTCAAAGTGAGAAATCAATATGTCAAGCAGCAAAGGTGAGGCTCCTGCCACTCCTCAAGGTAGTGAAGAGATTGGGGCCATCAAAATGTCCAAAACTTAGAAATAGAGGTATCATACAGTCTTACTTTGGAATTTACAAAGCTTCTAATCCATCAGATCAAGATGGAGCTACATCATCAACTCTTCCACCAAATATTAATGAAGATGGCATTCACAATACCTCACTACCACTCGAAGGTCAAGTTGAGATTTTCATTGAGTTAAATCAAAATTTATCAAATGAGGATGGCAATACTATAAAATATGTTCCAAGGGATACCCTGGTTAGCCAAAATGAGATAATTGACTTGGATGAGGATGATGTTGGTAGCAAGAAAAGAAAAAGTAAATAAAGAATGGAGCGCAAGTGGGAAATGACAAGGAATTTTCAACTTGGTTGGTTGTCAAAGTACCCATTCATTGTACCAGTAGGGAAAGCAAATGATATTGAAAATGAAAAATTGGCCAAATGTACGATTTGGTTGGAAATGTGGAAGAGACAAGACATTGCAGCTAAAGATTGACATTATAGAAAAGCATATCAGTAAAGTTTATGAAAAACAAATCATAGACGAAAAGGAACAATCAGTCATACGATGGAAATCAAAGGAAGAATGTCTTCATGTTATGTATGCCATGGATTATGAAGAGCATGGGCAAAGAATGTCAAAGTTTGCTACATGTAAAGGTACACTTGAGGCTCAATTTGGAAAAGCAATGGAAGTAGAAAATCTGTCAAAAACTGTTCAGATGAGTGTTGTTTTTCATATTTTGTCCAAAGGGCGTCCTTTGATAGACTACCTAGAATATCCTAGTTTATTATCTTATTTGGGTGTTCCTCACTATACCTTCTGACATTGGTCAATAAACGCTGGATGGGAATGGGAAAACTCTCTTGTTGTAGTTGAAAAGGAAGATTTAAAGGAGAAAGTAAAAGAGTAAAATTTCATTGCATTATCTTTAGATGAAGTTATTGTGGTAGACAATACTTCTTGGGTTTGTATGCATAATTTTTATATTGTAGAATGACATGTTAGTCAAGCTCATCTTCTCTATGTTCATAAAATGAAGGACAGTTCAGCATCGCAAAATCTATTTGAACTAGTCAAGAAATATTTGAATGAAATTGTAGGTATGGATGAGTTGACAATTGCCAAAAATTTGGTGTGTGTAGGAGTTGATAGAGCTACAGTGATGCAATGTCAAAGGATCGGTGTTTGTACAAAGTTACAAACTACTTGTGCACCATACATGCTTGGCATTCACTGCATGGCCCACAGAATGAATTTAGCAATCAAAATTGTAAGCAAGTTTTCTACAATATCAAAAGTTAAAAATCTAGTCCACGAGGTCCATGCATACTTTTGTTGAAGTCCCAAACATTTCACAGAATTTCAAAATTTTGTTGAGGGAATAACACCAGGAAATAAGCTTCTCAAGGATGTCAATACTAGATGGATCTCCCTGCATGGACTAGCGCAACGAATTATTTCAGAATATCAATCCTTGATTGGAGTGATGTACGAGCATCGCAACACAGTAGACAAAGCTTATGACCTCTTACATAGGTTAAGCAATATACAGACACTCTTGACTTTAGCTAGTCTTCTCCCCATGCTAGATGTGATGAAAAATCTTGTGAAGAAATTCCAAGACAAAACTATGTATATTAATGAATATTCCAATCTATATACATACTTGGCCCCCGATCATCTATATCTAAATCTAACACAAGAAGGCCCAAATTATTTTATGTGGTGAAAAATTACTGATTTGAATAATCCTGATAATTATTTACAGTTTAATGCAAGTGGGCACTTATGTATCTATGTGTGTGGATATGAGTTACCAATGTACCATTGTAAGACAACTAGGCGCTCTAGCAAAGAGGTAGTTATTAACGAGGAAGATTTTAACAACATTGTTAAATTTGTTAGTGATAATTTGAAGGAAATTGCAAAATATCTTTCATAAAAGATTCATGAAAGATTCCCTCGACATGAAATACTTGAAGCCATGGGTATTGTGTATCCTCAATTTTGAGAAAACTGAGATAACCCAAAATATTTTCATGATCAAGTAAAAATCTTGATTGAACAATTTTTGAAAAGTGTAACATATAATGAGCATAAAATTGAAGAATTTTAAATGAAGCTAAGCTTAGAAAACAATCTAGGAGTTTTGCAACAACTATGAGGGACTAGTATAAATCCATGGGCACACAGAAGTCCTTTGAATCGAGATCAATAAAAAAGGGTTGGACAAACTTAGGTTAGAGTGAAATATTGTGTGATTTGATATCAAAATATTTCAAATTTGTTGATTTATGTCAAACAATGATATTGGGTTCAGTGGAGGATGAGAGAGTTTTCAATACATTGGGGTTTTTGAAATCAAAGTTAAGAAACAAACTAGACAAGAATTTGTAAAATTTCTTAAGATTGAAAGGAACTGTGTATAATGTCCAAAATTTTCCTTTTGAAAGGGCACTTGCAATCTGGAGGCCCACAGGTGAAAGAAGGACCAATTTGTGCAAGGCCCACAGGTGAAAGAAGAAGGACCAATTTGTGCAACACTCTAATTCCAAACACTAGTATTGGTGGTTGTGGCAGTGGCAATGGAATTGGGATAGATGACATTGACGCAAATCACACAATGAATGTTGAATTTGAGACACAAAACGAAGAAAATGAAGAGTAGACTCATAATCAAATTCAAGATGACTCTTTTACTCTATCTCAAGATGAACTTCAGTTTGAGGACCCTGACTCCATTTGGGAAATGGAAGAGAATTAGCAGCTTTTAGGTATTTATATTGCACTTTGTGGATTAGTTCCCATTATTCCATATTGTAGTTGATGATATTTTATATTGTATTCAATAAAATTGTGAATCATTTCACTTCATGATATTTTATTTTATATTGCACTTCATGAATCATATTCCAAACTATAGTTGATGATATTTTATATTGTATTCCATTAAATTGTGATATTTTATATTTTATATTGTATTCCATGGTATTGAATTTGATATGTGACTCTGCATCATTTTTAAAGAACAAAACTTATCACACTACTTATAAATTCCTATTGCATTACCATTCACACAATCTTTGATAAATAACTAAAATGAATATTAATCCATTCCTTGAACAAAAGCTAACAATTCAACATTCATAACTTATAAGGTAACAAAAGCTAAGAGTTCAACATAAATAACTTATAAAGGCATCCACACAATTTAAACAATAAAAGCTTAAACTACCCAATCACTTAAATTATAGTGAGAAATCCTTACGCATCCATCACCATAAAATCTTTATTCACATATAAGCATTCCACAACAATGAAACTAACCAAAAATCTATCATTTCAATAGTAGACAATCCACTAGAAAACTACTCAGCAAAAGCATAATAAATCCACACACCATAACTCAAAGATTGTGTATGCATGAACTTCACCATTGTCTTTCTATATTGAAATAACATAAAAGTAGTAAAAATAGCAGATTTTTTTTTGTCTTGATAATAGTTTCTTGAAGACAATCGTTTTAGAAATTAAAATAAAAGGTCTTTGAAGTATCAAGAGAGCCAAATTAAAGAAAATAACATAAAAACTAAAAACTAAACAACGGTCCCACTCCCAGCACCGACTCCTTCGCTTTCAATTATTTCCACCTCATGCTCCTTCAGTAACGCCTCATGTTCCTTTACTCTTTTCCTATATTCCCAGTACTTGGTGACAATTGTGGTGATCTTTTTGCTTCCTAGAGTCATGGTGACTTGTAGCCTTGTCCTCCATCTTGAAAGTGCACAGTATGACTTAGCTAGCATTTCATAGATGTTCTCACTTTCTGACTTAAATGTACTCATATAGGTTTGTAACTTAATTTTCTGAAGGAGTTTGCAGTGGTTGTCTCAAGATTAGCTACTTCTCTATGATACACCTCTTTAAATTCCCTCAATATATGTGCAAGATCCAGTACATTTTCATCAAACCCATTCGTGAGGTCCACTTCAAGAGCATTGAAGTTGTCCTTGATCTGCACCAATATGTCAGCATTTTTCTAACACTCTATTGATTTCCTTCATATAATCTTCATATATTTTCAATTTCCACTCCAATGAATCATACCAACTAGGATCAATTTCTTTAGGGTCATCCACCAATTTTTCTCTTATTAACAAAGAGTGATCCATGGAGACTAATTCTTCAATTTCATTTGAAAGAAAAAATGTGCTACTATAATCTCTCCTAATCTACTAGAGCTCAACTACCAGTTCCTTTCTTTTATTAGACACATTAACAAAGAATTTCCTAAATTTACTAATGTGGAAAATGCCATCTTGATAAAGCCTTTCTATCCATTCACTGGAAGCTTTAGCATAACGTAAATTTTTCCTAACCCTTTGCACAGTGTCAGAATCAATACCTTGAACATTTGAGCTTGAGGCTTCCTCAGTGGTCAGAGTCACAATTGATGAGATAAAATTTCTTAAAGAAAGATTATGAGATTGCAACTGAATTTTCTCCTTTTTCAGTTCTTTTCTCTTTTGATCAATGCATTAATAGAGTAATTGACATGATATACATCACCTTCTAAAGTAGGTTGCCCCATATCAACATGACTAACCTTGTAGTTGGCTTCTGTTATCTCATTTTTGTTTATGTCCTTTTTTGGATCAACAATCTCCAACAGTTGATTCCCAGTAGTGGAATCGGTGATGATTTGTGACATACTCTTAGCCTTTTTGGGCTTCTAGTGACCCTGCAGCAGCATGTAAACTATATCTACTTCAATTTTCATTGCAGGAATATTCTTTCTTTTCTTCTCGACTGCTTTCTTTAACCATGTTGGGGAAGATGCCACTAATCCAATGTCTCTACTTTCAACACTTCATTTTCTTTATTTTTCAGTTGATTGAATAGAAATAGAAGTATCTCGTGGTGGAGAAGGGGGAACTTCAAAGAATGTGGGAAAAGAATTATCATCAATTATTTGTTGAAAAATTCCCTTAGAGTCTATAGGCACTGGCTTTTCTTGACTAGCATTTTTCTTAGGTACCGAGGGTACACTATCATGTTCACAAATTGATTTTAGCTTGGCCCCAATTTCTTCTGGCTTCTCGCCATCTCCTCCTGACTGTGAGCCAGTGACATATGGCCTAATTGACTACTTTCCAACTAATATATTTATGTCAGAGGCATGTACAGTCCCTTTCTCTTTTCTCTATGAAACTCTTTCCTCATGGGGAGAACCCACACTTTGGCACCATTTTCCATTCAACCAGTCTGAAGTTCTTCTTAAAACAAGGGAAGAAAGGACCATTAGATCTGAAACTTCATCCTCTGACCAATTAATTATGTACAAGGGCTTACTAGCAGGGGCCTGATATTCGAGATCAATGATCACTAAGTCTTCTTGTGCATCTTCTGGAATATTGAAAGAAATATCAAACGCTTGTATTTGCCTTAGGGTCAATCTCATGAAATTTCTTCTATACACCTTGCCTTCATCTATACAGTATTCCCAAAAATCTTCAATATCAGGGCGATGTTCATAGCTGCCAACTCCATACAAATTTTGCTTAACATAACCCTTGCTATCAAAATTAGTTCTCATGTTGAATTCATTCAAGGCTTTCTGCACACCCTTAGAAATATTATTACTTTTGCAAGAAAATGAAGCCATGGACAATGGAAAAGAATACCCCTTCTTTCCCATGTTTGAATATTTAACATTTGCAATGGCCATTTGCCGACAAACTTCAAGAAAAACTAGGAAATCACTTGGGTAATAGGGAAATTTCAATGGAGCCTACTTAAAACCTCTAATTCTAAGATAAGTAAATCTGTTGAACTGCATGTAGACACTTCCAAACCTCAATACCAGAACAGTCGCTTCAGGTGAAATCTGAAGCTTGAGTTTTCCATCAATTTTTTTCATAATTTCCATTAAAAATGTGTCATTAACGTGACAAAAATTCCTCATTCCAACCTCCTTACTGAGTTGTGGAAAAATTCTATACACAAGCGTGCTTGACGTTAGAGACCTTTGCAGTTCCAACCTTGCCCAGACAGCCTTTTGACTGGCTAGAATGTAAATCAGGTATGAGCACATGTGGAAGGAAATAGTTTTCTAGAAATTTATCAATTTCTAAATGATAACTCATAATCTCATCCCAGTCAATGAATTTATTTTCACTACAAATCAGTAGAATAAAATGACACATCCAAAATTCAAAAGAGTCCAAATATGCATCACCAACCACATGATGTAGCAAGGTGATAACATCTAAAATTTCATCCTTAGAAAGAACCCTTTTAAGCTTTGAGGGCCATTGAGACTTACCCTTTTTATCGAATTTCAACCAATTCCTCGCAATGGAATTTTTACACCATTCCTCATTCATTCTGAAAAACTCGTCACCAACAGCTACAGACATTTCCTCTACAGTTTCCCTCTCTGGAATACCTATTGTGCGGGAAATCACTTTAGGATTAATTTTTGCAATGACTGACCCATCCACAGCTCTAATTTCCTAAGTCTCTAGAATGTAGCCCCTTGAGCATGCAATCACCAGGTCAACGCTTTGTACATCCTCAGGAAAACATCCTGCATGCACCAAACCACTCTACAAAACTTTATCTTCAAGTGTTGTTCTCCCACTTTGCTCCAGGTGCACCAAAAACTCCTCCAAATTGACATGCTCAATTTCAATGTCCCTCATGTCAAACCAATGATTTTGAATTCCACTCTACATGAGCAAAAAAAATTGGAGATAGAATGTTTGCACTTGAGAAGTATGGCATTGGCAAAGAATGAGAATGTTGGCTAAATGACTAAGTAAAACTTCGCCACCCACTTATGCCATTATTTTTTATAGGATGTGCATTAAATGTGACATTCAATTTCATTCCTCAAAAAGATAGCCTTTAAACCCGCATGCTTTTTAAAATTCCTAAAAAGACAACTCATGGTTAGTCTATACATAGCATTCAATGAGATGTCATATGATGGCACCTTTGAAAGCCAAGATAAGTCCATAATGTCATGTGGTCACTGAAACTTGGAACCTTAGAACCAAAGTTTGAAGTTTTGAATTTTTTGAAACCTTCGACCCACTGACTACAAAGATGACCAACAAAGACTTGCAACTCAACAAAGTGAACCAAGCTGGGGAATTGGGAAGTTATAAAAATTTAGAACTCCATGAAAAGGTTATAAAACTCATAGGACTAGCAACTAAGTTAGGAAAAGCACCAAAACCGCGACTTTGAGTGACAATAACCACAACAATGAAACTAACCAAAAATCTATCATTCCAATAATAGATAATCCACTGGAAAACTACTCAACAAAAACAGAATAAATCCACACACCATAACTCAAAGATTACATATGCATGAACTTCACCATCGTCTAAGTCTTTCTATATTGAAATAACTCTCTCATCCTCCACTGACTACAAAGATGACCAACAAAGACTTGCAACTCAACAAAGTGAACCAAGTCAGGGAATCGAGAAGTTATGAAAATTTAGAACTCTGCGACAAGGTTATAAAACTCGGAGGACTAGCGACTAAGCTTGTTTCTCTCCCTTATTTTGAGTCTTATCGTCTCTCCAGCTATAACATTTTACATGAATTATTAATTAAATTTGATCAATGATCTTTCATTAATCTTCTTTCTCATTATGCATTGAGGTATGTTTTGATTCTGGCTCTGGTTTAATGAACCAGTTAAAGTACCTTGATTAAAGCATGAATTCATATAAATATTTTTTGGATCTGATAAGTAGTCATGGAGATTAAGTATTGATGTGTGAATTATAATGCAATTTCACTAAGATTATGGATGCCTGGAATTAACATCACCTTATAGTTCATATTTTAATTATGTTAAAAGTAAAAATTGAACATGTACTCAACGATTCATCAGTCAATTCAATGCTTAATAACATATTAACAATAGTATTAGTAGCATATACAACAATGAACATCAGCAATCATTTAATGTGTATCTAGTAGTTAAAACCACTAACAGACTTTTTCTTCAAATGATAAAATAAATAATATAGATAATTGAACATCAACACATTACTAAAGTTTGAATTTGAGCTTTTTTATTGATTATCACATGAAGGAATACATAGAGGCATTGGAAATGCAAAATATTTCTCAAAGACAACTCTACACAGAGCTGAGTTGGAACTTGGAAACTCATATTATCAAAAATAAAATCACTGCATCACCTTTTCTAGAAACTTCCTCTCTTTAGGTAGTGGAATTGTCATTTGTTCTAACTAATGTTGTTTGACTTGAAGATTTGTTAACAATTCATGATTCAAATTGGAACCTGTCTTGGATTCTTCAGTCAATTTTGCATTCAGGGTTAGCAATGGTTTGATGGAATAGTTCACCACATCTGGGTTCTGAGGAAACATTCTAAATCAATCTTCCTTGCATCCTCCATCTTCTTTTCTAAAATCATTATTTCCAATGAATCACTCATTTGTGTCAAAAGCCTCTAGAAAACCAAGCTATGTGTAGTTCCTTACCTTTTCATCCAAGTTCTTCATCTTGTCTATAGCCAAATGCAAATATTCCTTCGTTTCACGCATTCTCAAACACTTTTCAATGATAGATGACAACGTCATTAATATAGCAAGCCAATTAGTAATCCCTTTTGATTTCAAAACTTTGTCATTGGCTTTGTAGACTGTTTGTTGAATTTTATTTGTAGATTTCTCTAATGCCAACACATTTTTGTTGTCCACTAAATATTTGTTGAGCTTCTTATGATGTTGTCTGATAACATTAATCAATTGAAACATGTCACACAAATGATCAATCCTCTGCATTATTTCATCCCAAATCTTTTGTTTCATATGCCTCATTGTTTCTCTACAAAATGCAGATAACTTATTTTGACAAGACTTAATTTCATTTTTTGGTTCCATTAGCTTTGCCTCCAATCTTTCATTTATTTTCCTCTCCTTCTCCAATTTTTGTTCCCACTGTTCATTTCCATTCACTATGCTTAGTCTTAATTTTTCTGAAGTGGATTTTTCCTCATCATATTTCTTGTTGCTCTCATCTAGCCTTTGCTTCAGTTCATTCACTACAGTCTCATTCTGCTTATCCTCTTTGCGTGTTGATGTAGAGGCAGGTTTTTTTATTCTTTTTTTCTAATTCATTGCTCTTGTTATCTATTGCTTTCCTCTTTGCTTTCTCATTTGCTAGGTCTACCTGTAACTTTTCAATTTGAGTTTACAACCTTTTTTCTCTCTATATTGCTTTAGTAATGATGTGTACACCAATTCATTGTTCTTCTTGATACATTAATTTTGTCAGTATTTCTGAGTCCAGAAAAATACAATTGAATATTGTTCCCCTGGAATTCAAATCGATCCATCTAATTTGCTGGTTTGTTTTGAACTATGGGAATAAGAATTGTGTACTCCATGATTTCTTTATTTGTGTCAAATGTGGGTAATACCATGGTTGTTGTAGGCTCTAAAGTTACAACAGATGCACTCTCCATCAGTTGCTTCTTTTATTTTTTATTCAAGTCTGATTTCTTTTTAAACTCTTCAATGTAATCAAAACCTAGAGACGCAGGAACAATGGAATGCTTGAATGGTGAAGGAATAAGAGTACTTTCAGTTGCTAATGATGTCATATCTAGACTAACTGGCAATAGGGGAGTGCCTAGAAATAACTCCTTTGTGGTGGATCCACTGGTAGTGTGACTTGGACCTGTCAAAATTCTTTGCCTCTTTTGTATGCCTTGATCACCTGGTGTTTTTGTGGTATATTGTATTATTGTCCTCTTGTGTGTAATTTTTTGTTGTATTACATGTTGACCACTACTAGTACTACTACCCATACCATCGTCACCAAAGGCGGTGACAGTTGCACTAAGCTCTCCACCATGGGCATGTCCTAGTTGTGATTGTGTATGGCCATGAGGATGAGTATTTGAAGCTCTAACAAATTGACTTGTATGCCCTAGGTCTACTTTTTCACCTCCAAGCCCAAGGCTAGATTTATCAACTACTTTTCTATGCTCTACATCTATTACCGTCCAAGGGCCTTGTCTTTGGGACCCCAAAGGACCGCCTTCATAACCCATTTTTTTAGCTATGGTTGCTCATGTAGTATATGCTTCTTTTGTGGCCTCACTTAAACCAAGTTTGAAATTGGCACGGATTTGTTCTTCCCTATCATCATTAGATTCATCATCATTTTCTTTATCTTCTTCTTCATCTAGATGCTCTATATTCCACAATTTGCTAAACTCACGATCTTCTTCATTATCTCCATACTCTGCAAGAGCTCTTGGATCACCTAGCTCCTTCCTCATAGACCAAAAGGAAGTATTTTTTTATCGTGACCAATTTTTTCTGTAACTTCCTTCTCTAGAGAATCTGGCATTTTTACTCTACTAGATGGTTTTAATTTTTTCATAAAAAATGTTGTACCTACTAATTGTCTTTTGATGCAATTCCATAACTTTTGCTAACAATTGTTCAAAATAAATACCATTCTCAACAACATTTTTCTCCATTTCTATTTTGACCTCATCCCAAGAATCTTTGTTTCTCAATTTTTCAAGCAAGGGTTTACTTTGATGTTGAATTCTACTTGTAGCATTCTTATTGAGCACAATCATTGATTTAATGGTGTCACATGGATCATACTACTAGTGACAAATAGCATCAAAATAAAAAAACTTCAAAAGATTATGTGCCACATTAAATATTTTTCTCTTGAATGTGAACCCTCCACATGAAAAAGGTAAAGAAGGAAATAAGGTCTTCTTTTGTTGACCGACAAAGTGTAGTTCAATAGTACTCTACATTTTCCTTACATATTCCAATGCAAAAACCCTTTCTCTCACATGTATTGGATGTTTGTATGGTTGTACTCCCAATCCATAAAATATTAGCACAATATATTCTTCCATTACGTACCAATCAGCCAATTGCATTTATTTCCCTATTTGAATGCAGTTTCTACATGACATAGATAATCTAGGAATTAGAGTATTTGTAATTGCTTGATGCAATGGAGCCAAAAAGTAGTCTACAAAATGACTATAGTTCCTTCGAGAATCATTCATCCTTATCTCAGTGGTCCATTCATATACTAGAGCCATTTTCTTTTCCTCAGCATTACTATAGGGTTGAATCTGAAGCTTGTTGGTCTGAAACATTCCTCTAAATTTGAATAGAAAAAGATAGCACAAGTAGGTTGTGAACCTAAATGTCTTGGTGGAACCTCCTTTAATCATTAAAAATTGTTTATGCATGGATTCTATAATGTGCTCAATAAATTTATATTTAACATGTGGAACACCATAATGGATATTATACACTATTTCAAGGAGGCTTGCACCCACTTCCAAATTGCTATCCAGTCCAAGGAAAAATGCTAGCATGGAAATAGTATCCTTAACGCATGGTCTAAAAATATCCAAATCATAAGGAGGCTTATGATCACCTTTCAATTTCTTTCTATCCTGAACTATTTTATTTAAGAAATAATTTTTCTCCATTTCATCCACTGCTTCATAATCACTAGCAAGATTTTCTAGGTCAATGTGGACATTTCCAAATTCTTTGGTTGTAAACCCCAACACTTTTCCAAGTTCTTCTGCATTAATGGATAACAATTCTTCTTTTTTATCTTTATTAACAATTTCTCTTTTGTTATCATCATAATTTTGGGCACAGACCATGATAAATTCAGGGCAAGGGAAAACCTCATGTAACATCATGTGCCCTAATCTAGATACCCACAGTGCACTGATACTATTAACTTGCATTTTCTTTGCAGCCTTATTCTGAGATGAAAATCTAAGTTCTGAGGTACGCCTACCATAGGTTTCAGGAACATAAATATCATGGTATTCATCAGTGAAACTTGGGGCTTTAAGCAATTTTGCATAATGTATTTTTTTATCTAACATTGCTCTAGTGGTACTGGTGGTACACACGCTGATAAAATGTGAAATTGTGAATTCCTTATTAGTCCTCCTTAATTTTTCTTAATTCTTAAGTCTCTTAACCCTAAACCTAAACTTCAAAGTTTGACAAAATAAGATTTTAAGAAATGTCAAATGATGAAACATAGCCATCAGAATTCTTTCACTTACCTGGATTTTGATTCTTGAAAAGATTAATGCTGACAGTTGTGGAAATTGGGTTACTGAAATGGCTTGTTTGGAATTGGAACTGTGGAACCCAGAATATGGCAGTGCACCGCAATGAGAAAACTAAAGACTGAAATCTCCCTATGTGTTGACCATCTCACTTTAGCAGTGGAAAGTGTTTTTTCTTAACATTAAAGTGAATGAAACCAAAACGTCTACGTGTTGCTTTTGGACTACACAATTAGTACATGGTTGACAACATTTAAAACAAGCCATTTATGATTTACTCCTACATTGACAACAAATTCTAAACCATTGATCTTTGTAAATCTAACAATTATAGGGTGATTCCAGAGGTTTAAGTTCACAAGCCTAGCACTCTCTGCATTTCATTCTGAAATGCAACTACAACCATACATCAAATGTTCATCGAACAGTTGAGTAATTTATGATATAAATAATAAACATGTGTGGTAAAGTTTCTTTAAACTTTAATGCACTAGGATTGACATCAAGGCCAAGGGGCCGGTAACTTAGTGTTGCAAAAGACTTAATAAAATGAATTACAATGTCACATTAATAGCAAAACCATTTATTTTATTACAACTGAATTACAATGTCACATTATTACATAGTACAAATACAAATGTAAGCACCAAGTTTCTACTAGACCGTTGGTGACAACATAAATGTAATACAAATGTGTGTCTAAAAATAAATGCATGGGACTTTCCAAGTCAACAATACGCTCTAAAAATAAATGTATGGAACTTGTCGAGTCAACAATGCACTCTGAAAATAAACACATGGGACTTGTTGGGTCAACAATATGCTCTGAAAATAAATGCATGGGGAACGGGGGGCCAATCAAACTAGGGAAAGAGGAGTTGTGAAGATACAAAATGTACTTATCCCCTTTGAGAACCAGATTCATGGAGAAGATGAGGGGTTGTAAAATTGCTTCCATGTAGAAGATGCACTCTAAAAATAAATGCATGGGACTTGCCTGGTAGGCCATGGTGTCTGAAAATAAATGCATGGGGCTTGCCTGGCCAACCATGTTGGGGAATCGAGAGTTGTAAATATACAAAATGTACTTATCCCCTTTGAGAATAAGAGTCATGCATGTTGGAAATAGGATGCCATTTAATTGCAATCCTAAACATTATTTATTTCATGTATCTCCTAAGTCCTTGGAAAGTGTTCCCCAACACTAAGATTAGAAAGAGATTAATTTTGAATGAAATAATCATGTTAATTGACATTTGTATAATTCTAAATGATAGGAGCATGTGAGGGCATCCAAGATGAGTTCCTACAAAATAGGAGCACATGGGACACCCTCATGGAAGGTGGCACTCACCTTGAGTTTAGTTAACTATTTGGAGTAAAAAGATAACACTTTTGTAATGCATGTAAAGATCCTAGGAGTTAGGGATTTACGTTTACATGCATAAAGTTCAGTTCGGTTCAGTTTAGTTTAGTTTAGTTCAGTTCAGTATTAGTTTAGTTTAGTTCAATTCAATTTAGTTTAGTTTAGTTATGGTTTATTTATCTTCAATTATTTTTAGTTGGATGCTAGTTGGCTTCAGTTAACTTGGAATGCATGACTAATGACTTGAGTTGCATGACAGATAATAGGTAACTACTTTTAGTTAATAGGGGATGATCATTCTTGCATGAATGGTGGAGAGAAATGTTTCAATTAACAGAGAATGAATTGGACCCACCTTGGGTGCCCAAGTTGGCTTCTTGGAATTAACTCATTTGCATGCTAAGATATTTCAAAAGGCTAAGTTAACTGGGCCCACTCTTGGGTGCCTACTTTGAGGATAAGCCTTGAAGATATTTATGGAATAAAGGTTGAGTTAGTACTTCAATTTGGGATGCCCAAATGAATGAAGGAGATGATTTGACATTGTTCTTCATGGTAGAACTCTACTTGCAAGAGATAGGCATACCTTTTGTGAGATAGGGATTGAGATTTGTAATTGTAACTCTTTGGAGTTTACAAAGTTGATTATTTCCTATTTATCTCAAGCAAGTTGAAGAGAGTTTGTATCAGTTTTATTGCAGGTTGTGAAGAATATTTGGTGAAGGAAAAAGAAGCATTCTCAAGCAAGGATTGGAATTATTGTAATCTACTTTAGAGATTAAATAATACATTGATTCTTGGTGGAGTTTTTTCCCAAAAAGGTTTCTCCACGGTATATGTTGTGTATCTTCTAATATCCTATATAATTCTTCTACAAACTTTTGTCTCCATTCTACAAATGATAAAATGAATTAATCAGATAATCACCCACAAAGAATCTATAACAAAGAATACATATTTAGATCAACAATCATAAGTTTTTACAAAGTATTAAGCTACTAGTATTAGAGTTGAGGTTGGGTAGAGTTTGGGACACCTTTCTCTTAAAAGTTGAAAGTTTTTTGGCTGTAGTGGGAGCTTTTATTATTATTTTTTTCCAATTTTGGAAAATATGTTTGTTACAATGTGTTTGAATTCTTGTTTAGATATTGAAAGGTTCAATTGATCTAATTATGAGATGTGGAAACTAAAAATGGAGGATCTCCTTGAAGAGAGAGATTAGTGGTTAGTTGTCGGTAATGAGACAAAGTCACCTACAACGATGTTAGATGAGAATTGGGCTAAGCTTGATAAGAAGGAAAGAGGAACCGTAAGATTATGTCTTATCAGTGTTGTTCTCTTGAATGTTTCAGAAGAAACTACTACATATAAGTTGTGGAAGAGAATAGGTGATATTTATCAAACTAAAAGTCTTACTAATAAGTTGTATTTGAAAAGACAGTTGTATTCTTTAAAGATGAAAGATGGTGATTCTGTTGTAAATAATTTGAATGCTTTTAATTTGATTCTAAGTCAGTTAGCATCTATAGATGTAAAGCTAGAAGATGAAGATAAATGCATTTTTTTACTTTGTTTTTTACCAAAGTCTTGGGAAAATCTAATTGTTGCTATCAGTGGTAGTGGTGCAGATCTAAAGATAGACAATATAATTCCTACTCTCCTATCAGAGGAGATGAGGAGAAAGTCTAAAATAGAAATCCAAGATGCCTTGTTTGTAAAAGGTAGGTCTAAGAAAAGGAACCTAGAAGGGAAACAAGGGAAGGGTAAGTTAGAAGGACATAGTAAGGTAAAGTGTCAGAACTGTGGGAAACCAAGACATGTGAAGAAGGATTGTAAGAACAAGAAAGAGAGTTCTAATTCTTCTACAAAGGAATCCTCAGATGACAATAATGATGCATTGGTTATTTCAGCTAATATTTTTTGTGATAACTCTTTACTTCATGTTTCAGAGTGATCTTCATAGAGAGGACAGTAGTCATGATGCCATGTGTAACTCAGTACCACGGTTCAGTGGGAGTTGTTGGCAGTTTCATGGATGCATCATTGGTAAGGTTATCTCCATGTGATTGGAGATATGGTTTCTTGGTTTAGAGTGTATTTGTTATGATTTCATGTTATACTCTTGATACTAGTTTAGAGTTTGGCATATTACATGTTCTCTTGAGACCAGGATGTATATATGTTATGGTGCATGTGATCTCCTAGGAGTAGATGCTTAGATCATGGATGTCATGTTTATGTTCAAGATTGGAGCTTTGACATTGATCTTATGTAGTTCTCTTATGTATTGGGTACATTAATCATTTGCTTGATTACTTCATGAAAATGTTGTGTTGCATTTGGAGTTTGGCATGGATTGGTTGGTTATAGGTCATGATGGATACTTGGAGAAATAGGTGAGGCTTAAGTTCTCTTATGGTAAGAGATATATGTTGGAATGGTTACTTGTAAGAAAATCTATTTTTAACAATAAAGACCAAGAATCCTACACCTTGGTTGAACGTGAGTTCAACACACTTGGCAATTTAACATGCCTCCAAAGAGGTAGTTTGGATACAGAGACTTGGGAAAGGTATTGGTTTTAATTCAAGTAAGTTGAACTTGAATGTGATAGTCAGAGTGCTATGTGTTTAGCCAAAAATCCTATGTATCATGCTCGTACTAAGCATGTGGATGTAAAGTATCACTTTGTGGGAGAAATGGTTGAGAGTGGGAAGGTATTAATTGAAAAAGTTGACACTTTAATTAATGTTACAGATTATCTTATGAAACCAATTCCTACAAATAAGTTCTTTTGGTTTTAATCATTTTCTTGGAGCTTCATGATTATGCAGGTTGCATTGTAAGTTGGCATGGATTGATTAAATGAGGCAGGAAGGCCATTGGACTTGAGTCCTGTACTTGATTTATAATTATTATTCCTTGTTTAGAATAATTGTAATGTATAATGTCAAGTGGGAGAATGTTGGAAATAGGATGCCATTTAATTGCAATCCTAAACATTATTTATTTCATGTGTCTCTTAAGTCCTTGGAAAGTGTTACCCAACACTAGGATTAGAAAGAGATTAATTTTGAATGATATAATCATGTTAATTGACATTTGTAAATAATTCTAAATGATAGGAGCATGTGAGGGCATCCAAAATGAGTTTCTACAAAATAGGAGCACATGGGACACCCACATGGAAGGTGGCACTCACCTTGAGTTTAGTTAAATGTTTGGAGTAAAAAGATAACAATTTTGTAATGCATGTAAAGATCCTAGGAGTTAGGGATTGATGTTTACATTAGTTCAGATCGATTCAGTTAAGTATTAGTTTAGTTTAGTTCAGTTCAGTTATGGTTTAGTTATCTTCAATTAGTTTTAGTTGGATGCTAGTTGACTTCAATTAACTTGGAATGCATGACTAATGACTTGAGTTACATGATAGATAATAGGTAACCACTTTCAATTAACAGGGGATGACCATTCTTGCATGAATGGTGGAGAGAAAATTTTCAATTAACAGAGAATGACTTGGACCCACCTTGGGTGCCCAAGTTGGCTTCTTGGAATTAACTCCTTTGCATGCTAATATATTTTAGAAGGATGAGTTAATTGGGCCCATTCTTGGGTGCCTACTTTGAGGATAAGCCTTGAAGATATTTACAGAATAAAGTTTGAGTTAGTACTTCAGTTTGGGATGCCCAAATGGATGAAGGAGATGATTTGACATTGTTCTTCATAGTAGAACTCTACTTGCAAGAGATAGGTGTACCTTTTGTGAGATAGGGATTGAGATTTGTAATTGTAACTCTTTGGAGTTTACAAAGTTGATTATTGCCTATTTATCTCAAGCAAGTTGAAGAGAGTTTGTATCAGTTTTATTGCAGGTTGTGAAGAAGATTTGGTGAAGGAAAAATAAGCATTCTCCAACAAGGATTGGAATTATTGTAATCTACTTCAGAGATTAAATAATACATTGATTCTTGGTGGAGTTTTTTCCCAAAAGGTTTTCTCCACAGTATATGTTGTGTATCTTCAAATATCTTGCCTAATTCTTCTACAACCTTTTGTCTTCATTCTATAAATGATAGAATTAATTAATCAGATAATCACCCACAAAAAATATGTAACAAAGAATACATATTTAAATCAACAATCATAAAGTTTTACAAAGTATTAAGCTACATAAACACCTCAATTTTCAACAATGTAGAAGATGAGGGGTAGTAAAATTTCTCTCATCTTCTACTTGCAGCCTCCATGCACTAGGATAACACTTATCTCTATCAGAGCTCCTCATCCTGGTTCAAAACTTGTCTGAGAAGTTAGGTGAACCAAATCAACTTCTTTCCAATTCCACCCATTCTGAACTTGAAGGAAATTGGTCTTTTACTTTGTAACTATATAACTGGAGACATGAGAATTTAGAGTATCCCCAATAATACCACATCATCTTCTTCCTGAATCTTTATTAAACCTACAAAATGAAAACCCTTATGACAATTCAAACATTGCACTCAATAGTATAGTCTTTAGCCTTCAACGAATGATTTTAGTTGTGCTCACTATCCTTATTTATGGTCCATTAGTTTTTCCAATAGTGCCACTACCAGTTTGCTCCCTGTGCACACCTCACACGTGTCATGTGTGAGGATGGGTATACTTATAGTCATAATCACGATTCACACAAACCAAAAAAACTAACTTAGTCGATTGATGTAACTTAAGCCTTACATTTACAATTTAAATGTTTAATTTGATTGATGTTTGGACTATGATAGCTTGGCTACATGCATATTGTACCTCAAGCTGACAAGCTATCAATTGTTAAAATCACCAATGCCACTCAAACAAATATGAAATCATTACAAATCTTGTTTCACTAGATCACTAGATTATTGACATCATCATCTATGATTCTATAGTAAATTGTGCAGTTTTTAATATAAAGTTATCCAATCAATTGCTTTGGTTTTTCATATGGCATTAATCCACGTCGCCACCCACAGTGTTGCAGCCACACTTTCTTCAAAAACTAAGATATGGCATTAATGAGTGATGAGCCTTGATCTCGCCACATGTCTACATCTAACGGTTCTAGTGTAATTTTGGAGGTTTCAGTTTGCAAATCTAGTGGTTTAGAGATTTACTTCCGGAATGCAACTATAGTTGTCCATCAAAAATTCATCAAACAGTCGTGGTTATATTGAGTTGCACTGACATCTGGCTACAGATATGGAATATCCTTCGTACATATGGAAGATTAAGTTTTTAAGCCCTAATCCTATGTTCTTCATACGTGGTCCCTCTTTTAAAACAAACTTTATGCACGTGCATATTTTTTCCACTTAATTTCTTCTATCGCTCATCACCAAAATCCTTCAACCCATCAGATTCATTACCGCGATGAGTGATGAGCCTTGAACTTGCCACATGTCTGCATCTAACTATTCTAGTGTTATTCCGGAGGTTTCAATTCACAAATCTAGTGCTTCAAAGATTTACTTCCAGAATGCAACTACAACCGTCCATCAAAAATTCATCCAACGGTCGTGGTTATATTGATTTATGTTGACATTTTTCCATTGAATTTTTTTTATTAGTTTGAGATTATGCTAATTCGCCAATGTTTTTGTTTATGCATTTGAAAATAGGTTTAATTTTCCAATCAATATATTTTTTGGTTTGAAAAAATGTTTTTATTGCCAACAAAATTGTTTTCTCTATTTTGAAAACAAGTTTAATTTGCCAATGGAAATATTTCTAGGTTTGAATATAAATTTTAATTGCCAATGAAAATATTTTATCAATTTAAAAAAAATTGCAATTCGCTAGGATTTTCCATATAATTCTACTGATTAGAAAATATTTTCCAATTGAGATTTTTTTTCTCGAATAACAAAAAAAATCACCACTAAAATTAATATTTTTATCGGGAAGTATACAAGATTCACCAAGATTTTACACCTTCATTGAGACGAGGGGTTTCTTAAAGTTATCCCCGCTATCATGGCTCTCCCTTTTTTAGCATTATGGGGTGGGGGGGTTCTTCTATTGGTGCTAATGCTTCCTTGGCTTCGTGTTTGAGTGATCTACATATCTAGTTCTTGTTCCTATGTACTTTTGGATGCAGTGTACATCAATGACTAGTTACATGCATTTCGGTGAGATGGATCATTTACCATATGGACATTCTTACATTCCTATTTTCTGGAGGCGGCCTTTCATTTTCATTTGATCAGAGACTATTGGTACCTGTATTTTCAAACTTGTATCTTGCATGTTGAGTAGTGATGTTGGGGTCACTCGTGCAGATTCATGTATCATATCTGTATCTTCAACTTCTAGATGTTTACCGATGTTTTCCATCTGATTTGAGTAGTGTCATTGGGGGCACTCATGAAAATTATTGTCTTCTTCATCTTGACATTTGTATATTCGAGTTCTAGATGTTTTTTTCTTTTTTTCCCATCTAATTCAAGTAGTTTTGTTGGGGGCACTCATGCAAATTCTTATTATCTTGATCCTGATCATCATTTGTTTTAGAGGAGGTTCTTCATTTTAGCACTATATCAATCATCATTCGACAATAGTCTACAACTTCTTCGTGCTTAAGCAATGTTCTACATGTTCCTCTCTTTTTTAGGACATTGTTTGGTTGGAGGCTTCTTAGTCCTTCACCTTGATTTGGAGGATTTTTTAGTCCTTCATTTTACTTTCTCTCTTTTAGAGAGGAGTTTTTCCCATGTGGTTTTCTCCTTTTCTCCAATTGTGAGAGATTTTTTTTTTTTTGTACATGGGTACCTCACTAGGCCTTGTTTGTCGAGACCCATCATGCATTCTCATTTTAGGGTTTTTAGCTACTCCCTAAGTTCATCTTAAGTGGGTGTTAGAGTAATCATCCATTAGCTAATAATTAATTAATCTTTAATTGATTATTAGTCTAATTTATTCTCATGCACTTAAGCCAAACTTATGAGTGATTTACTATGTTAACTAGAGAGTTATTATTAGATCATTTTGTCTCATTTCATGAGATGTTGAAAATAATCATGATCTAATCCATTTACCATTTAGGGTTGATCCTATATAGCACTCAACCCTCATTGTATTATCATTCCCTATAATAGAACTCTCAAACTTTGAGGACTCTTATTTTCCTTGAAGATTCTTGAGGTTCATTTTGTAACTTCTTCTCTTGAACTCTCAACCTTTGATGACTCTTGTTTTCCTTGAAGATTCTTGAGGTTTATTCTATAGCTTTTTCTTGTTGAGAAATATTGCATATATTGATTGCAGATCTCTTGCATGGAAGGTGTCTTTGTTCATTGTTTGATCTTGTGGATCATGTTTTTACAATTCTAACACAAATGATTTAAGATCTTCACTAAAAAAATAGTTAAATATATATTCATATTATTTGTCATTTTTATTATAATAATCATAAGATATAAAAATTTATTTAACATACTCTTCAACATTTATTAATAATAACAAAATTGATGAATATAATGCACTACTTTAGAGTGACAACACTTTAGATTTGAAACCCTTTCATCTTTTTTCTCTTGAAAAAATATATACATTAATTATATTTATTAGATATCTAATAACGAAAACTTATAATCAAGATAAAAAAATATGTATTCTTTTATGCTTACGTGGTGATATACCATCTATTTCACTATTTTTTATTACGCTTAATAATCTTATTAAAGATTATAACTAAAAAATTAATTAATCATTAAGTAATAAAAGTAAAGAAGATGGATACATGATGTAATGATGAATTACTAAACTTTGGACATTAAAATCTTTGTGTTCAATTCCATTGAGAGATAAATTCTTAGAAGCCAAGGAAAGATGTGTTGGCAACATAAGGGCAAACAACTAAGAGGGGGGTGAATTAGTTGTCACAAAAATTTAAAACTTATTCAACTTGTTAGCCTTATTCTTAGATCTAATCAATAACCATGAAAGAATAAATAAACAACACATCAGAAACACACATAACACCAATATTTTTTTACGTGGAAACCCTGTTAGGGGAAAAACCATGGTGGAGGTCAATCCACAAGATTATACCCTGTTAAAAGTATAAAGAAATATGAATGGAGAATGCACATGCATTTAGGCGCACTTCCTAGAGCTCACTGCTCAATTACAAAAGGCTTATTGCCCAAAGGGAGACACACTATCTTACAAAATATTGAATTACATCCACAGGATTTGAACTGAGAAAAATAGCATCTACTAATGCCTTATTACAGTTCCAGTTAAGCAAAAAATAACTTCTTCACTCTTCTTCACTCTTCTTCACACTCTGCTTTTGCCTTTGAAATATCTAAACAATATTCACACATAGGACTCGCACACTTCACACACACACTCAAATGATAAAGCAATTTCTCTTATATATCTGCAACAAGAAATTACATCGCTACAAGTCGGCCTCAAAAAAATAATAAAATGAATACAAACTGTCAGCCCAAAACATTAAAGATTATTAATGCGAATCAACCAAGGTTAGAAACAACATAATGAAGACCCAAAATAAAATTCTCAAACATGAACCACCTTCAAAAATTAATCCTCGAGGGTCCACAACATGCTACAACACCCTGTCATCCAAGAAAATGAGAAACATGAACACTCAAGAGAAAATATTGGATCCCAAGCACAACGATCAACGTGGACGTGCAACACAGATAGAGCATGATCTAGAAACATCCACAAACATTATGAAACACTGGAGAGGCATTCGTAGCAATTGAACTTGCTAAAATCAAATCATCTTCATTCAGGAACACTAACTGAAGCAGCAAAAAAACTATCAGAATACAAATATTCATAACTCGAACAAATCATCACGTGGATCTCTGAAACTCAACGTGGATAAACTAGATAGACTTGACAAGAAACCCTTTAGTCCACAACCTCTGATCATCAATGTACTGAACTCACCGACATACTAAACTTCACTTCACCACTGATAACCTGCAACTTATTTCATTACAATTTTCTCAATATCCTCGACATATACAACCTCTAAGATATTAATGCTAATAGTGTCGAGATCAGTGACAACCACATATCAGCAACACAACTACAACATCCAACAATCTCCCCCTTTGGCATTGATGGCAACACATAATATGAAAAACACCATCAACGCAATTATCTTCAACACTTACTCCCCCTTAGGTTTTGATTCTTCTCTCCAACTCTTTCACATGACTCTTCATAAGGTTCTTTTCCCCCAAAAAAATTTCACATTACTCTTCTCCCCCTTTGACATCAATGACAAAGATCTCTTTTCTCCACAAAAGTTCTAAACCACATATCTGAACATCTGACGACTCCCCCTAAGTAGTAGCCACCACAACATTAATCTGGATCAAAGTATGACTATGAAATGCATGAATTGATGCAAGACAATACATCTTAGTTCTGATTAGGAGGGGTAATTGTGTGTGTTAAACGTTCAAAGTTAGTATCAACACAAACCTTAATGAGATGATTTATATTGAAAGATTCAAAGCAAAGCAAACTATTCTAAGTTGCAATAAAGATAAATTTTCCAAGAATGTCTCATTGTCCTTTATTCTTAAATGATTCTTTTAAACCTTTTTGGCCCTCATATTTCTATGTGCACAAAGGTTATTAGAATGAAACTTAAGAAACGAGATTAACATTCAACATGCAAGCCAACTATATGCCTACATGAAACTATGTGCAAACAATGATGATGATGAATGCTAAGATGGGTGAAGGATGATATTGATGATAAATACACAAATGGATGTGGATACCATGGTAGTGATCTATATGATTCTATGCATGATTCTACATATGCTCAAATGCAAACAATGATGATGAATGCTAAGATGGGTGAAGGATGATGTTGATGATAAATACACAAATGAAGGTGGATACCATGGTAGTGATCTATATGATTCTATGCATGATTCTACATATGCTCAAATTTAAACTTAAAATGAACTAACCTAAAATGCAACTATGATGCAATATATTAATCTAAGATCCAAACATGATATAAAAACTATCTATAAGACTCCAAGAATTCTCCAAGCCCCAATGATAAACCTGCATGATAACTTTACTTCAAATGTGGATGCAAAATACAAGGCCCAAGGGTTGTATTTATAGCATTTTCCAACCATATGGTGAAGTGGCAATAATCAACGGTCCAGATCAAATAAGAAGAATGGATGGTGAAGATGAAGAGAATCAGGATGTTGTCCCCTTGACCAAATATAACATGCCATGTGTGTGGAAGAATCTCTTGACTAATGGGAAACATGCCATTTGGATGGAAGATTCAAGTGTGGGAAGATAATACCATGTGCTTCCAAAATTGGTGGAAGTGTGGGAAGAATAAACCATGTGTTCCAAAAGTGTGTGGAAGTGTGGGAAGAATAAGTCATGTGCTCCAAAATTGTTGGAAGTGTGGGAGGAAATGAGCCATGTGCTTTTTGAAATTGTTGGAGGATAATTCCATTTAAAAATTAGAGTTATTTATTTTCATGTGACCTTGATGAGGTGGCACAAAAAGTTGTAGAAATGTGCTCTAATTCCTAATTGGATTTAGTAAAGTTTAATTAAATAAAACAAGTTTATGGAACCTTATTTATTTAATTAATTTAGAGGAAGATGATTTAGATTTGGAGAATTAGAGAAGGGTGAACACTAAATAAATTAAGGATCTATTTATATGTAGTCGGAATATTAATCAAATAGCCAGTATTTAATTAATTAAAGGTGATGACCATTTTTAGGTGTATACAGTAATCACCCCTAACTTCCCTCTAAGATACTCAAAAGTATCCTTAGGCAACGAATTTGTAAAGATATCTGCAATTTTCTCCTTAGTAGGCACATACTCCAGTCTAACTTCCTTTTCACTCACCTTCTCTCTCAAAAACTGAAACTTGATAGATATATGCTTGGTCTTTGAATGCAACACCAAATTCTTAGAAATGTTAATTGCACTTGAATTATCACAAAATATAGCAATGGGTTCATCATACACAACTCTGATATCCTTCAACATCCGCTTCATCCACAAAACTTGAGTACAATTATTAGTAGCAACAATGTATTTTTCCTCTACAGTAGACAAAGAAATGGCATTCTGCTTCTTACTCAACCATAAAATTAGCTTCTTACCCAAGAAAAATGCACCACCACTAGTACTCTTTCTATCATCCACATCACTTGCCCAATCAACATCAGTAAAGGTACTCAAAGTAAGATCATCATTTTTAGGATACCATAGGCCAAAATCAACTGTCCCCTTCAAGTATCTGAAAATCCTCTTCACAACAGTTACATGAGATTCCTTAGGGTTAGCTTGAAATCTTGCAACAATACATACAACATTCATGATATCTGGTCTAGTTTGAGTCAAATAAAGCAATCCACCTATCATCGATCTGTATCTAGTTTGATTTTCTTTCAAAGAATCATCATTTGTTGTCAACTTACATCCGATCACCATGGGTGTACCAATTGGATTTGAATCTTCCATACCAAAATTCTTCAACAATTCTTTCACATACTTGGACTGAGATATAAAGATCTCTTTATCTAACTAAGTAATTTGCAATCCCAAAAATAATTTCATCTCACCAATCATAGACATCTCAAACTCACTTTGCATCTCATCAACAAACTTCATGCACAAACTATCATCTCCTCTAAAAATGATATCATCAACAAAGACTTCCACAATCAAATCTTTATTATGATCAATCTTGAAATATAGATTACTATCAGTAGTACCTTTAGTAAATCCAAGCTTCAATAAATACTTGTCTAATTTGGCATACCAAGCTCTTGGGGCTTGCTTAAGTCCATACAATGCTTTCTTCAACCAACAAACCATATCTCACTGATCAGTCAATTGAAATCCATCAAGTTGCTCAACATACACTTCTTCTTCCAATTCACCATTAAAAAATGCTAATTTAACATCCATCTGATAAACCTTGTAGTTTTTGTATGCAACATAAGCAAGAAACAATCTCACAGCTTCAATTCTAGCAATAGGGGAAAAAGTCTCTTCAAAATCAATTCCTTCCATTTGTGAATGTCCTTTACACACCAATCTTGCTTTGTTTCTAACCACTTCACCTTGCTCATTCAACTTGTTTCTAAAGACTCATTTAGTTCCAATTACATTTTTATCCTCAGGTCTAGGAATAAGAATCCATGTATTATTCTTCTCAATTTGTTGTAGTTCTTCTTTCATTGCTTCTACCCAAATTTCATCTTTGCATGCTTCATTCACATGATTAAACTCAATCTTTGAAATCAAATAGTACTCTTCAACAATCTTTCTCCTAATCTGGAAAAAAAAATTATTATCACCAATAATATGATCTTCTACATGATTCAATCTTACATACCTCAGAGTCTTAGGATGTTCTTGAAATTTTGGCTCTTGTGATCTCTCTTCTGCACATTCACTATTTTCTCCTTCCTCTTGATTTTCTTGATTCACCGAAATGATTTGAACCTGATTTGAAGTCTGAACTTTCTTTCCTATGTTTGTAATGTCATTCTAATCATTTGAATCATATCCATATGTTTTGGATGGTCTAGCTATGTCCTCATTAACCTTGACATTTGCACTTTCAACCATTTTCCTCAATATCTTGTTGTAGCACTGGTAGGCCTTGCTCTTAGTAGAATAACCAAGAAATATTCCTTCATCACTCCTAGCATCAAACTTTCCTATCTTTTCATCTCTTCTGATATAGCATTTACTCCCAAAGATATTGAAATATCTAACAGTAGGCTTCTGACTAGTCCATAGCTCAAAAGGGGTCTTATCGGTATCACTTTTGACTTATACCCAGTTGAGGATGTAAACAGTAGTACTCACAACTTCTCTCCAATAGATATGAGGAACATTTCCTTCTAGCATCATAGTTCTAGGAGCATCTTGAACTATCATGTTCTTCCTTTCCACAACTCCAATTTGTTGAGGGGTCTGTGGGGTAGATAATTGTCTCTTTATCCCATGCACTTCAATTTGTTGAGGGGTCTGTGGGGTAGATAATTGTCTCTTTATCCCATGCACTTCACAAAAAGAATTAAACTCATAAGAAGTGAATTCACCACCTCTATCTGATCTCAAACATTTAATCTTCAGACCCATCTTTGTCTCAACCATAGCCTTAAAAATCTTGAACTTCTCTAGAGCTTCAGATTTCTCCCTTAAGAAAGCAACCCACATTAATCTAGAGTAATCATCAATAAGTAGCATGAAGTACCTGTCTCCTTGTAAACATCTGATTCTAGAAGGATCACACAAATCAGTATGAACAAGCTCCAACACTTCTTTTGACCAATGTTGTTTGCTTTGAAATGAAATTCTAGATTGCTTCCCTAACTGACATTCCTTGCATATGGTATTAGCAGGCTTTACCAACTTAGGAAGATCTCTCATTCCCTAAGTAAAACTTATTTTAACAATATTGTCAAAGTTTACATGACACATCCTCCTATGCCAACCAAATTTCATCAACTTGTGCAATCAAACAACTTTTACTAGCAGCATTCAGGTGAAAGATGCTACCTTTTGTTTTTGTACCTGATTCAATCACATTTCCAGAAATTCCCAATATTCTGCACTTTCCATTCTTGAACTGAAAATTGTATCCCTTGTCAACCATCTATCCGACACTTAAGAGGTTATGCTTCAAACCTTCCACATAAAAACACCATCAGTATTATTCTTACCATCAAGAGAAATGGATCCTCTACCATGGATTACACCTGCTTTGTCATCACCGAATCTTATAACACCACCATCATACTTTTCTAGACTCACAAACTTGCTTTTGTCACCTATCATGTGATGAGAGCATCCACTGAAAATCACCCATTCATCTTTCTCTTCAACTCTGGCCGCTAGAGCTTTCTCCACATTAGAGCAACTAACAGATTCAGTAGGAGCTGGATCATTTTCCTTGATAGAAATAAATACCCATTCATCCTCACTTCCATTTCCTTTATCAGATTCATCATCTGTCACACCTTCATCAACAACATAATAGCACTTCCTTTGAAATTTAGGCTTGTTATGTTTTGGCTTAGGGACTCTTTTCGGACACCTTGATGCAAAATGACCTATCTTATTGCAAGAAAAACATTTAATAGGCAATTTCCCTTTATACTTTGCTTCTCCTCTGACTTCTCTTTTGACAATAAGTGCTTCAAGCTCTTCTAGCTCTCTTTCTTCTTCCTCAATTTGTCTCATTTCTTCCTCATACTTGAATGTCTTTCTTGATGAACTTTCACCCAGATCATATCTCTATTTATCTCTACCGAAAGTAGTAGCCTTAAATGCAGACTCTATCTTAGGAAGAGCATCACCAAATTCACTCAACTCAAAAGTAGTAAGCTTATGAATCAACATGTCTCTTGTAACATTTGTCACAGTTTGGAGCTCTTCAATAGTTGTAGCTTTGACTTTGTATGAAGCAGGCAAGGATCCAAGTACTTTAGCAACAATCTTTGATTCGTCCAACTTTCCACCAACACATCTGATACCACAAACAAGTTCATTCACTCTTTGCATGAAAGTAGTAATGTTCTCATCATCACCCATTCTCAACATTTCATATTTCCCTTTCAAACTCTGCAACTTAGCAATTTTCACATTAGCATCACCTTCATACAAAGTTTCCAACTTTTTCTAGATCTCATAAGCAGTCTTCAAATCCATAACATTTGTCATCTCAGAATTAGTCAAAGCACTCAACAATGCTTCCTTAGCCCTGATATTGTACTCAACATCCCTAATCTGAGCAGTAGTAGTAGGACCATTTTGAGGAATAACATACCTATTATTTGTAATGCTCCAATAGGGTTCACCAATGCATCTTAGATGGCATTCCATTCGAGTCTTCCATAGAGAATAATTTTTTCCATCAAAACTTAGACTATCCTTCTTGTATGTCCCCATCCTGAATCACCTTAAGCTATTAAACTTCTTCCAAGGAATCCACTCTGATACCAATTTTTGGCAACACAAGGGCAAACAACTAAGAGGGGGGTGAATCGGTTGTCACAAAAATTTAAAACTCATTCAACTTGTTAACCTTATTCTCAGATCTGATCAATAACTATGAAAGCATAAATCAACAACACATAAAAAACACACATAACACCAATATTTTTTACGTGGAAACCCTGTTAGGGGAAAAAACACAGTGGAGGTTAGTCCACAAGATTATACCCTATTAAAAGTATAAAGAAATATGAATGGAGAATGCACATGCATTTAGGCACACTGCCTAGAAGTCACTGCTCAATTACAAAAGGCTTATTACCCAAAGGAAGACACACTATCTTACAAAAGATTGGATTACATCCACATGATTTGAACTAAGAAAAATAGCATCTGCTAATGCCTGATTACAATATTGGTTAAGCATAGAATCACTTCTTCACTCTTCTTCACTCTTCTTCACACTCTGCTTTTTCCTTCGAAAGATCTAAACAATATTCACACATAGGACTCACACACTTCACACACACACTCAAATGATAAAGTAATCACTCTTATATATATGCAACAAGAAATTACATTGCTACAAGTCGGCCTCAAGAAAATAATAAAATGAATACAAATTGTCGACCTAAAACATTAAAGATTATTAATGTGAATCAACCAAGGTCAACCACAACATTATGAAGACCCAAAATAAAATTCTCAAACATGAACCACCTTCAAAAATTAATCCTCGAGGGTCCACAACGCGCTACAACACCCTATCAACCAAGAACATTGAGAAACATGAACACTCAAGAGAAAATCTCGGATCCTGAGCACAACAATCAACACAAACGTGCAACATAGATAGAGCATGATCTAGAAACATCCACAAACATTATGAAATACTAGAGAGACATCCACAACAACTGAACTTGCTAAAATCAAATCATCTTCATTCAGGAACACTAACTGAAGCAACAAAAAATTGTCAGAATACAAATCTTCATAACTCAAACAAATCTTCATGCAGATCTCTGAAACTCAACGTGGATAAACTAGATAGATTCGGCAAGAAACTTTTTAGTCCACAACCTCTGATCATCAACATACTGAACTCATTGATAGACTGAACTTCAGTTCACCACTGACAAACTGCAACTTATTTCATTACAATTTTCTCAATATCCTCGACATATACAACCTCTAAGACATTAATTCTAATAGTGTTGACATCAATGACAACCACATACAACACAACCACAACATCCAACAAGATGAAGTCCCCTAATTGTGAATTGTCTAAAAACTTTCAAGTTCAATTGTAAATGAAAGTTAACACCAACAAGACCAAGATCATGGTCTTTTTCAATGGAAAGAAAAAAAAATCAGCTCAATTTTTATTTTGAAGGGGGCTCCATAGATGAAGTAACATAGAACAAACATCTTGGAATAGACTTTAACAACAAACCTAGTTTTGGGAAATTTGTAGAGTGAAGATAATTTTTGGGAGGTTTAGAACTTTGTACATTATTGGAAAACTATTCAAATGGTTTTCATTTGGGTTTATTAGTAGTACTAGTGGTGCTTTATAAGTGTGAATTGTGGGCCATTAACTGTCATCAAAAGCAAAATGGATGGAAATAGAGATGATTCAATATCACATGATCATAAGAAAATTCAAAATAAAAACTTTGATTTCTTATGAGGTTCTTCTAGAAGAAACATGTACCTTCCATATTGAGACAATTGCTATATTTTATCTTTTAGGATATATGAAAAAGAGAGAGCAAATGAAGGTAAATTGGTGGTATCAAGTTGTCAACAAAGAAGTTTTGAATGAAAGAGAAAGCTTAGATGAAACAAAACAAAAAATAGAAAATCAGCTTGAATGGATGTCCAACTAATAATAAAGATGTAAATACATTCTTTATGGATAGATTCCACAAGATTATATATAAAAAGATATTGTAGAGAAAACAAAAATATTATCTAATGAATTTAATCTTAAATATAATAATCAGGAAGAAATATATATAAGAATAAATATCATTTGAAAAATAAGATGCTTATAACTTAATTGAGAACTAATTCACATCACCTTGAATAATAAAAATTAAAATTAAAATTAGAAATAGAAAGACACCTTATTTTACAATTTCAAATCAAATATATGAGTACTTCACTATAATCTCTTTGACCTCGTGAACCTATTCTCTTCTCCATCGAAACATTTTTAGTGATGAGTAAATTTTTTAATTTAAATTAATTTCCAAATTCTCCTAATTCCTTATTGGTGTAAATATACAGTGTGTTCGTTCAAACGGCGGGATCGTGTTACACATATCACACCAGTTGCCATTAACCTGCTTGTCATCAGAGGTAAACGCTTCCCACATTTCGATTTATTTCAGGAAATGCCCAGATTGATCTCCATCAAATCTTGGTCTACCTTCCTTCAATGGCAGTTCCAAAGTTGAACAAGCTCAGACGGTATAAATGTCTTCAAAAGCTTTCCTTTCAGCACTCTATTCATGTTCATGCAAACACCATTCCTTACACTGCACAAAAACCAGAGAACTGCAATCTCGATACACTAAAACATAAGTTCTGTAATGTTAACTTTTTCCCTTTATTAGAGGCTTGTAAAGATATCGAAACTCTCAAGCAAGTCCATGCCCAGATTTTTGCAACAGGCCTTAATCAAAACCTTCTTCTGGGAACCAGTCTAGTAAGTATGTATAGTAAGTATGCAAGCATGGAGGATGCACGCCATGTGTTTGATAAAATGTGTGAACGAGATTCATTTTTATGGAATGTGATGATCAGAGGGTATGCAATGAATGGATTATGTGAAAAGGGACTCAGACTGTACTGCCAAATGCAGCAGACAGGCATAGATCTTAACAGTAGAACATACACGTTTGCGCTCAAGGCATGTGCTGGCTTATTGGCTCTGCAAAAGGGTAAGGAGATCCATAATCATGTAGTTAAAATTGGTTAGAAATGGATGTTTTTATAGGGAATTCTCTTGTGGATATGTATGCAAAATGTGGATGTTTAGAGATGGCTCGCCAAGTGTTTGATAAAATGATTGAGAGAGACGTGGTTTCATGGAATACTATGATTGTTGGTTATGCGCAGAATGGGTGTGCTGATGAGGCATTATGGTTGTTTAATCGGCTGCAATTTGACTGTGTAAAGCATGATTCAATCACTTTGATGGGTACACTTCAGGCGTGCGCACTGCTGGGGAGTGAGAGACAAGGTATGATTATTCATAATTATGTAATTCAGAGAGGATTTGAGTTTTATATTTCAGTGAGGAATTCCCTTATAGATATGTATGCTAAGTGTGGGTGTTTAGTAGTAGCGCGGCATCTGTTTGATAAAATGGGAAACAGAGATGTGGTTTCTTGGAATGCAATGATTGCTGGATATGCACAGAATGGGTGTGCCAGTGAAGCCCTATTGCTCTTTCACCAATTGCAGCTTGCAGGCATCACATCCAGCTGTTCTACCATGGTGAGTGTCCTTCAAGCGTGTGCGCATTCAGCAGCTCTGCAACAGGGTAAGTGGGTTCATGGTTACGCAATGAGAAGAAAATTTACTGAAGTTGTTATTATGACTGCTATCATAGACATGTATGCTAAGAGTGGAAGTATAGCAAGTGCTCGGAAAGTGTTTGACAATATGCCTGAAAGAAATGTGGTTTCGTGGAATGCAATGATTGCTGGATATGGAATGCATGGATATGGCAAGGATGCTACTGCGCTCTTTTGCTATATGCAAGAAACATGTGTTGAACCAAATGATGTCACCTTCCTTTGTGTTTTGTCTGCATGCAGTCATGCAGGTATGGTTGATGAAGGCAGGCAATATTTTGGTTATATGATTCAAGATTATTGCCTCGCTCCTAGGATGGAGCACTATGTGTGTATGGTTGACCTTCTTGGCCGTGCTGGCCACCTAGAAGAAGCACACGAGTTTATTGTAAAAATGCCATTTGAAGCTGATGCTCGTGTCTGGGGAGCTTTGCTTTCTGCATGCAGACTTCACTCCAATATTAGTATTGGACAACGTGCGGCAGAAAACATTTTGAGTTTAAAGCCTGAGGATTCTGGGTGCTATGTATTGCTTTCGAATATCTATGCTACAGCTTGTAGGTGGGATGATGCAGAAAAGGTGAGAACAATAATGAGAGAGAGGGGCATACGAAAAGCACCTGGGTGGAGCTTGATTGAGATAAACAACAGGGTTCATGCATTCCTTGTTGGAGATAGATCACATCCTCAATCGGAGGAAATTTATGCAACATTGGAAGCCTTGACTTTGCAGATAAAGGAGGCAGGTTATGTACCTAAGACAAACTTTGTGTTGTATAATGTGGAGGAGGACTTAAAGGAACACATGCTACTTTGCCATAGTGAAAAGCTGGCTATTGTGTTTGGGCTTATCAACACACCACCTGGGACCACTATTCGGATCACAAAAAACCTCCGTGTGTGCGGGGATTGTCATGATGCATCTAAATTCATTTCTAAGATTGTAAGCCGTGAAATTGTCGTAAGGGATGCAAATCGTTTCCATCACTTCAAGAATGGATTGTGTTCTTGTGGCGATTACTGGTGATTTATTTAGAATGAGCAAAGAAGTCAACTTTTATAGCTAAAATTTTATGCTGAAAGTTTGGTTCAGTGTAAGGTGGCACTTGGAGCAATCTATCCCTGCATGGAGCTATCCTCAGATCATTGGCTAACAAAGTGAAAGAAGGGAGGCTGCAGGAAAAGGTTTGAGCAAGTAACTTATACGAGGATGAAAGGATCGCTATTGGAAAGCTGGTGCCTGGTGGGAGTTGTATGGTCAATGAAAGAATAAACAGTGTTAATTCAAGATTCAGAAAATGTGTTTATTCTGGTCGAAATAATATACCAGTACAGCAGGCAAACATGTATGCTCAACTAGTCATTCCCCTCTGAACCACTGTTTGGTAGGAACAGGACTACACAACGAGAAGTAAAGGAGGTCATATCAGATTATCCGCTGCACCTTCAGCATCCCAGGGGACAGATTGAGGGACTGATACAAAATGCAGAAGAAACGGAAGCCAAAGGAATCACAGTATGACAGTAAAAAATGAGTCATGTTCTATACGAAACTTTATTCGACTTGTCCAATGTATATCTCATTGCCAGAACATTGTAATGAGGTTAGAATAACGGATCCTTTTAATATCATCCATATGTTTTCACCCCTCTCAGTTATCTGGACTGTTCAACAATTGGTATCAAAGTCTGCTCCCTTGCAAATAAAGCTTAACCACTTGAGGGAGATCTTGGCAATTTGAATAGATGGCAAGAGATTAATACTTTGATGAAGAACTAAAGACATTATTAGATGATATGGAAAGCATGTAATTTGAAAAATGAAGAGCTGAAAGAAAACATCAAGGAGGAAAATGCATGTATCTCAAAGCTAAGGGAGAAAATCCAGAAATTTAAAGCAAGACACATAGAGGTCAGCCAGGAAATTAAAGGAGTCAAAGGAAAGTATTGTGGATTTAAAGCTACGATTGGATGAATGCAAGAGGAATGAAGAAAATCTCAAAGATACTATCAAACAAAAAATGGATGAATGCAAGAAGACTGAAGAAAATATCAAACAGAAATTAGAAGAAAATGAGAAGTTAGATCAAGAGTTAAGAAGGTCGAAATCAATAGCAAGAGTATGTGAAAGTAGCATAATTCTGGATCAACTCTTGTCCCTACAGAAATGTCACAAGGATAAGGGAGGACTTGGCTTCTCAGGTGAAAGCTCAAATCAGAACACTAAGGGAAAATACAAAGTAGTTGAAGTTGAAGCGAGATCTGTTGTAACAAGCAAGATCCAGAACTCTAGAACACCTACAAAAAGACCTTCGGTTAGGCAACCAAATGTTTGTGTGAGACTTATTTTGTACATGAGTACCACATCAATCCTTGTAGTGGGACTCTGTCTTTTTGGTGAGCATCTAAATATCACTTAAGGGGAGTGTGTTGGTGTGAAAAGTACCTTTATTCCTGGTTATCATTTATCTGGTTCCCATACCCTAATAGACCTATTCATGCTAGCTTAGATTCCTTAGTGGTTTAAAGTTTGTCTCACCTCATAGACACATGACACATGCACTCACACTTGTCTCAAGCATTCTACATGTGTCACATCTCTTGGAGGGTTAATCAATCTTTTGTTTAACCTTCCTACTTCCTCCTTGTCCTATATATACGAGGAGAGTCTATTATACATACACATGTTTTATGATAGTTTCTTGGCCAATTTTTTGTGCTTGATTCTTTTGTGAAAGTTTTGAAATTTGCATTCATTGTTTGCCACTCCAACACCATACTTTTCATTTTAGTTTAGCAACCATTCTTAGCTCCTTTGTTAACTTCAACATTACAATGGTTCCCATTAGCAGTTGTTTGACATACAAACACCCCTTGATCCTCTTTGAACCCAATTCAACACCACTTTAATTCCCCACAATTTGATCACCTTGGACTTCATCTTGTGACCTCATGATAGCATCAACAACATTTAAAAGCTATCTTTTTCCATTTAGACACTTGTCATTTTACTCTAGTTCACATCCCTGTCTTTTTTTGCACCTAAATACCCATAAACAACAATAAAACCATTTGTTAAAAAGAGGCTAAGTTGCTTAAAACATAAAAAGCAATATATAGTGGTAGAATGATACAAAGGTACTCCCTCTGCAAATCAAAATACAAAAACTGCCTTGGCAATTCTTTGCCCCAATTTACAAGTTCTTTGTGTAGAGAAAACAATGCTACATACTATCACAACATTGTCATTTCATTTAACTAATTGTAGTTTGATACAAAAACACCAATCTTCAATAGTTAAGTCAATAGAGAAAATAAGATTAACCAATTTAATCAAGGGAACAAACTTAGAACTCTATCGATTCAATAATAGCCTACTTTCAATATTATTCTACTACACTTATACAATTATTGTTTCAAGTTAATGTTATGCTGACAAACTATTACAATTTTACCCTATATCTACTTACAAAATTGGGCAATAAAAAATCATATTTATTCATCTCTTTGGACAACGAATTGCTCGTCTTCAATGGATGTTTTTGACATCCTTCACGCCCCTACTCTACCAAAATGCAGGCTCCTTCACATCTCTATGAAGGATTCTCTTCCAACATCTCTTCCCTATCTAGACATGGCTTTCACTGAAACCAATAACTAACCGATTTCTCCATTGTGTGCTCAACTATTACACCTTCTTCACTACCTCTTCTTTGTACCCTCTCTACACAATACACTATTCAATGGCCTATCTTTTGCTATGCAGAAATACCTATGTGTATCCTTCTTACATGGGTCTCTTTTTACTCTGCCTACATCCACACTTCCACCACATTTTTTTCTTCAATCCCCTCTCCCCAAAACTATGTTGTTTCTTCTTGTTTGATGCTCTCCCCTATTTCCCAAGCACAACCCTTCATTTCACATTCTAGTTGGCATTTTTTTTAAGACAAATAATCTTTGCATTTTATTCTTTAATAATAGGCACCCCCCTTATATTGGCTGTCATTTTTTTTTTG
Source organism: Sequoia sempervirens (assembly GCA_007258455.2). NCBI lineage: Eukaryota > Viridiplantae > Streptophyta > Pinopsida > Cupressales > Cupressaceae > Sequoia > Sequoia sempervirens. The sequence continues at coordinate 108,139 of VDFB02137009.1, forward strand.
TTAAAATATGCCCATCAACAAGTTTGACCCCCTCGATTCTGCAATATTTTAATTATTGAAAAAATGTAGTGTTGCTTTATGCCTTGTCTTTATTTTCATTATGAATTTCTCTCTATTTCCATCAAGCTACATTAAACAAACATTTTTGACAACTAACCATGAGATGAAAATTTGAGTTTTACAAATTTGATTATGCAAAGCTTTTTGATGTAGAGAGATACCAAAACAAAATT